>OVBE01002621.1:0-29861 GCA_900406425.1 Iberis pinnata
ATAATAATAATAATAATAATAATAATAACAATAATAACAATAATAATAATAATAATAAAAAGATTATTCTTTATTGAACGTATGTAAAATCTGTATTGAATTAGATATAGAATATAACTACAATTAGATATAGAATAATAATAGGTACGAAAGTTCTGAATGAATATCTAATACAAGGAGTGAAATATTTATATTACTCTAATAAAATCTTATAGAGGAGTTTTTTACATTTCTATCTATCTCTCGGTTATTAGCAATATTTTCTTATATTTAATATTTCTATTATTTTTAAGTCATGTGATCTTCAAATTTTTGGACCGACCTCTTCATCCTGCTAGGTCGAGGTCCATTCGTCACTTAGATTCAAATTTACAACCTTATTCGAGGTGAATACACATCTAACAAGGGTTTTGACTATACATTTGAGGTTGTATGAACAATGGACAAAGTCCTTTCTATTAAATTAAAAAGGTTTAAAGTTCAAAGAGACTTAGGAAAATAAGCATCAGACCAAAACAATGACGAGGTGACCTAAACATGACGAGATGACCCAAGCATGACGAGGTGATACAGACATGACTAGGTGAGCTGAATTCTCCAGTCTTGACAAGGTGAGGTGAATCGTCCAGTCTTGACGAGGTGAGCCAGGCATGACGAAGTGAGCTGAATCACCCAGGCATGACGAAGTAAGCTGAATCCCCTAGTCTTGACGAGGTGAAATGAATTATCCAGTCTTGACGAGGTGACCCAAGCATGACAAGGTGAACTGAATCACCCAGTCTTGACGAGGTGACCCAGGCATGAAGAGGTGAGCTGAATCACCTAGTCTTGACAAAGTGAGGTGATTTATCATGACTAAAAATGAGTCGTTAGAGTATTCTCACAGTCTGTCTTGT
Source organism: Iberis pinnata (assembly GCA_900406425.1). Classification (NCBI taxonomy): domain Eukaryota; kingdom Viridiplantae; phylum Streptophyta; class Magnoliopsida; order Brassicales; family Brassicaceae; genus Iberis; species Iberis pinnata. The sequence continues at coordinate 897 of OVBE01002621.1, forward strand.
CAACTTGTCTGACGCATTAATAAGTTGTACTTGGACTAAAGTAGCTTTGAGTTTTTAATTATTAACTTTTTGTATCTTTATTTAAGTAACTCTTGTATGTTGAAAATAAAGTTAATGTGAAGAATTCTTTTCTCATCTCTACACTTTCTCTCTCTAGTTCTTCATGTTCTTGAACTTGTAAGCTCAAATTCTTACATGGTATCAGAGCTATAAGCTCTTCTACCTCTTTCTTCCGCAGCTACTAACTCTCTTGGTTACTCATCAATCTCTCAGTTACTCTCAAGTCGTCATCTTTATCATTCTCAATATGGATACTATCAAAAATCATAATGATCTGGTGTTGCTCAAAGGGATTAACTACCTCTTATGGGCAAGAACACTCAAAATCTTCCTTGGCGGTAAAGGGTTATGGAACCATGTCGTGAAGACCAAGGATGAAGTCTCAAAAATCTCAAAGAAAGCCCTCATTGAAGGAGCTAAAGAAGATCAATATGATAAGCAAGAAAGCGTTATTCTTGATGAAGAAGATGATAAATGGTTTCAAGAAGACCAAATGGTTCTAGGATATATGCAAGGCTCTCTTGAACCATCTCTCTTGGAGGCATACTCCTATTGTGAGACAGCCAAAGAACTTTGGGATACTCTTAAAAAGGTCTTTGGAAACGTCTCAAATCTAAGCCGAGTCTTTGAGGTTAAGAAGACTATCAATGAACTCAAACAAGAAGATGTGGAGTTCAATAATTACTTTGGAAAGTTTAGAGCTCTTTGGGCTGAAATGGAGATTTTTAGGCCATTTACTCTTGAAGCTTCAGTTCTAAGGGAAAGGAGTGAACAAGACAAAGTGTTTGCCTCACTTCTCAACCTCAACTCTGGATATAAAGACCTAATCAAGCACATACGTAGGTCCAACAAAATAGGAAGCCTTGAAGAAGTTTGTTCTCAAATTTAAAAAGAACAAGGAACTCTTAGGCTATTCGGTGGAAGAAGGGAGCTTACCTTAGCCAACAAAGGAGTATACAATCAAAAGGAAAGGAGAAAACTTTATTGTGAATATTTCAAGAAAGACAGCCACATCAAGGAGAAGTGTTGGCTTCTCCATCCTCATCTTAAGCCGCAAAAGTTCGATGAGAGAAGTGGTCCATCAGATGGGCCAAGACCAAGATTCAACAACAACAACTTCCGAGCAAACAATGCCAAGAAGGACAGCCTAGGCACAAGGAAGAAGGAATAGAGGTGGGAAGCTCGAGTGAAGGAGATCTTAACAAGTCTCTGGCCATGGTTTCTTATCATCCATCTCATGAGATCGTAGCCAAAAAAGAGGTCCTAATTGACTATCTGAAGAAGGCGGACTTGGATGCACTTGTCAAAGCTTTGAAGGATGCAACCAACTCTGGTAACCTCATTGGTAATGGTATTGGTGAATCTTTATTAGCTAAGAATGTGGTTAACTTTTTAAAATTTGGATTCGGGTGTCTCTCATCACATGATTAGCAACTTAGATTTAATAGATAAATTGGAACCGACCTTAGGAGATGTGATAATAGCTAATGGAGATAGAATACCAATTAAAGGCATCAGAAAGCTTAAGTTATTTGATAAAGAATCCAATGATTTCTATATGCCCTCCTTTACAGGCAATCTATTATCTATTAAGAGAATTACGAATGACCTTAATTGCAATGTTATCTTTCGGCCTAATGATGGGGGGGGGGGGGGGGGGGGGGNTGTATGTACTTGAAGACACCAAGTCGAATTCTCATCCTTCTATCTTATCTAATGTCTTTAATTTTAATGTTGTCCACGAGACTAGTAGTTTATTTTAATGTTGCCATTAAAATATCTAGTGTTGCCATTAAAATCCAATGATTTTAATGGCATGCTAGATTAGGTCACCCTCATTCGAGGGCTTTAGAACTAATGTTGCCAAACTTTTAATTTAAAAATGATGAATGTGAAGCTTGTATCCTTGGCAAACATTGTAGAACCGTTCTTCCTAAATCCTCTACTATTTATGAAAAATGCTTTGACTTAGTACATTTGGATGTGTGGACATCACCATGTGTTTCTAGGGAACATCTAAAATACTTTGTTACATTCATTGATGAAAAGTCAAAATATACTTGGTTAACTCTTATGCCATTAAAGGATAGAGTATTAGATGCTTTTAAAAACTTTCAATCATATGTATCTAACCATTTCAATGCAAAAATCAAAATTTTTAGATCGGACAATGGTGGGGAATACACAAGTAATGCATTCAAAGATCACTTAACACATCATGGCATCCTCCATCAAACTAGTTGCCCACACACACCCCAAAAAAATGGAGTGGCCGAGAGGAAGAATAGGCACTTGCTGGAGGTGGCTTAGTCTATGATGTTCTACATTATGCGCAAGAAGTTTTGGGCGGATGCGGTTGTGGCTGCTTGCTACCTCATCAACCGAACCCCTACAAAGATCTTACTTGACATTTATCCCTATGAAGTTTTAAATAAATCTAGACCATCCATTGATCACTTACGAGTTTTTGGATGTGTTTGCTATGTGATGATTCCAGGAGAGAAAATGACCAAGCTAGATGCAAAGAGCATCAAGGCAATGTTTCCATGCTACTACATGACCCAAAAGGGATACAAGTGTTACATCCCCGAAACAAGAAGAATTATGGTCTCAAAAGAAGTTAAGTTTATGGAATATAAAGGCTACTATGAAGATAAAGATTGGGAGAATCTAAAAGATGTCTCTACATCTTCATCTGATCGTGCTACCAATCTCAGAAACATTCTAGAGAACCTTGGGATAAACATTGGTGACCCTCAACCATCATCATCACCCACTCACGGTGAGCCAAAACATGATGAGATAGGGAATGAGAGGCATGTATAAGTTGAGCACACTCATCTTGAACATGAAGGGGGGAATAAAGAGCACCAACTAACCGAGAACCAACAAGAAGAGGTCTCGAAGATGCTAACCGAGAACCAACAAGAAGAGGTCTCGGAGACTCATGATCAAGATGAGCACTTAATAATTTAAGAATTGGAACCAATACAAGAAGTTGTCCCCGTGTTAAAGAGGAGTACTAGGACAAGATATCCTTCCAATTGGGGCAACAAGAAGGTATACTACAACAATTAGGCAGTGGTTTATCCGATTCAAAGTGTATGCTCCATGGTCAACTTCCCACTTGAACATCAAGATTTTATTGGAAAGTTGGATCAAGATGAAACACCAAGGAGCTATGGTGAAGCCATTGAACAAAAATTATGGAGAGAAGCCATTGAAAATGAACTCAAAGCCATGGAGATCAACCAAACTTGGTATAAAGAAGAATTACCAAAAGGAAAGAAACCCGTAAGCTCCAAATGGGTGTTCACAATCAAGTATAAAAGCAATGGTGAAGTGGAGAGGCATAAGGCAAGATTGGTAGCAAGAGGTTTTATACAAACCTATGTTGAGAATTACGTAGATACATTTTTACCAGTAGCTAAGTTACATACGGTAAGGGTTATTCTCTTTATTGCTACTAATCTTGAATGGAATTTATGGTAGATGGATGTCAAGAATGCATTCCTCCAGGGAGAACTAGAGGAAGAAGTGTATATGCATCCACCACCAGGACTTGAAGACTTAATCAAACCGGGAAAAGCTTTTAGGCTAAGAAAAGCAATATATGGTCTTAAGAAATCACCAAGATCTTGGTACCACAAGCTTAGTACCACCTTAATCAAAAGAGGGTTTTCAAGATCCGAGAGTGATCACACACTCTTCACACTCCATAGTCAACAAGGTATCATTGTCATTCTCATTTTTATTGATGACATCATCATATCCGGGACTGACAAAGTAGGGATTCACTCTACTAAAGAGTTCCTAAAATCTGTTTTTGATATAAAAGACTTGGGTGAGCTAAAGTACTTCCTTGGTATAGAAATTTATAGATCCAACAAGGGTTTATTTCTATCCCAAAGGAAGTACACACTTGATTTATTGAATGAGATAGGAAAAATAGGTTCCAATCCGGCTAAAACTCTTTTAGAAGATGGATACAAAGTTATTAGAGAGGGGGAGTATAAAGACAAACCATATGAGGACATACTTTGCTATAGGAGGATGGTGGGAAAGCTCATCTATCTAACAATAATAAGACCAGACATTTTTTTGCAGTCAACCAAATTAGCCAACATATGCAAGCTCCTAAGGAGCACCATGGCAAGATGGTTGATCGGATTCTAAGATATCTCATGGGAGCACCAGGACAAGGAATTTGGATGGGATGCAACAAAAGCAATGAAATAGTTGGGTATTGTGATGCAGATTGGGCTGGTGATAGGGTGGATAGAAAGTCAACAACCGCTATTGCACCTTTATAGGAGGAAACCTTGTGACTTGGAAAAGCAAGAAGCAAAGTATCGTTTCATGCTCAAGTGCAGAAGCCGAATATAGAGCCATGAGGAAGCTTACAAACGAGCTAACATGGTTAAAAGGGTTGCTAAAGGACTTGGGCATTGAAACTAAAAGACCTATCACCATGCATTGTGACAATCAGGCGCAATACACATCACCTCTAACAACACTTTCCATGAAAGAACCAAACATCTCGAGGTAGACTGTCACAATGTTAGACAAATGGTTGAACAAGGATTGGTCTTACCATGTTATACAAAGAGCTTAGATCAACTAGCAGACATCTTCACAAAAGCAACAAGCCTGAAGGTATGTGAGTTTATCCACTCGAGACTTGGACTCACTAACCTCATCAAGGAATAAATCCTCTAACCATGAGTCCTATACTCTTTTTCCCTTAGTATATTTTTATCCCATATGGTTTTTCATACTAAGGTTTCTAATGAGGTAGGGTTCATGGTTCCAAGCTTAGACTTGTACCAAGTCTAAGCTTGAGGGGGAGTATTAAATGTAAAAGGCTTAAAGTTCAAAGAGCTTTAGAAAAATAAGCATCAGACCAAAACAATGACGAGGTGATCCATGCATGACGAGGTGAGATGAATCACCCAGTCTTGACAAGGTGAGGTGAATCATCCAGTCTTGACGAGGTGAGGTGAATCACCCAGTCTTGATGAGGTGACCCAAGCATGACGAGGTGAGCTGAATCACCCAGTCTTGACGAGGGGACCCAAGCATGACGAGGTGAGCTAAATCACCCAGTCTTGACGAGGTGACCCCGACATGACAAGGTGAGATGAATCACCCAGTCTTGACGAGGGGACCCAAGCATGACGAGGTGAGCTAAATCACCCAGTCTTGACGAGGTGACCCCAGCATGACGAGGTGAGCTGAATCACCTAGTCTTGACGAGGTGAGGTGAATCACCTAGTCTTGACGAGGTGACTAAGGCATGACGAGATGAGCTGAATCACCCAATTTTGACGAGGTGACCCATGCATGACGAGGTGAGCTGAATCACCCAGCCTTGACAAAGTGAGGTGATTTATCAAAACTAAAAAGGAGCCGTTAGAGTATTCTCACAATCTTTGTCTTGTTAACCTGTCTGAAGCATTAATAAGTTGTATTTGGCCTAAAGTAGCTTTGAGTTTTTAAATTATTAATATTTGTATCTTTATTTAAGTAATTCTTGTGCGTTGAAAATAAAGTTAATGTGAATAATTCTTTTCTCATCTTTACACTTTCTCTCTCGGGTTCTTAAAATATTCTTTATGTTCTTGAGCTTGTAAGCTCAAGTTCTTACACTTTCTTCCACACTAATTATCTTTAACGAGTCGGTTTCGAGGCTAAATTGAATCTTGTTGCGGATATCAAACATTGTATCAACAAATTACATATGTTTCACTCTAAAATGTAATGAAAAAAAAATTAATTATATTTATATTGTGGGTTGTCCAGCTAGACAAGCAATTTTAACCTCAACAATTTATTAGCAAAAATTATTGCTAAAATTGTTATTTGTCGTTGTTTTCTTTTGAGTAACATGGCCCTGCGCAAGGATGTCACGCACATATTCGTAAATTGTTATTTGTCGGAACCACCTTACGCAATTCTATTTTTATTTGAATATTTATTAATATTTTAAGTTTTTTTCTTGTTTTTTTGTGCTCTAATAATATAACTTATGTCTAATTTTTTAATATATTTTTTTTGTCGTCAACTATATAGTATTAATTAAAAGATTACAACCCATATAAAGGTACAATACATCCCACAACGAGGAAGAAAGACACCCACAAAGGATAACTGACCTCATAATTGAGGTAAACTAACACTCCTAAATGGAGTATAACTCCCAAACTGGGATTAAACAGTCTAGAATTTAAGTCACTACTAGACTTGGTATGTTCCTCTAAATCCCTGAAGAACAGCAGAAAGCTGAAGCAGGCGATTGAAGGAATAATCATACCCATAAGAATTGTAAACTTAAAACTAACACTAATAGATTGACGACGAAATAAACTAAAAGCATACCCAATATAACACACATACCAAAAGATGGGCTAATTATACAAAAAAAACATTAATAACAAAAAAACCTAGAACAAATTGCAACACAGGTCCAAGCCCTATATCCCAAGAACCCTCGTTTGCATCAGACTTTGTCACCGCCATCACTGCATCAGATGCGGCGAGGGAGCGCACATGCAAACTCCTTCGGATCATCGGTCGTAGCAGGCTATGGTGAAGAAAACCGCGGCAAGGAGGGGAATCTCCAACAAGACATGGGATCAGATCTGACATGCAATAGACCCAAGTCCACCAAAAATTTAGAACCTTGCACCAGTAACTAAATCGAAGCCAAAAGAACCGCCATCGTGAAAGCTGCATCTCGAACTCAGCGCTGCGACCGGACCTCCAGAGGATAATAACCCCTTCACCTCCATCTATCCACATGCATCCACCATGATAACGAAATCGAGACCATGGAAGAGATCTATATGAGCGCCGAAGCCAAATCCCGATCCATTGATCAAGATCCAGCGAGAAGAGATGAAAGGAATCACCGATGAGAGTCTGGCTAAAGTGAGAGTTGAAACATGCAAGGCTACGAACGACGGTGAAGCTTAGAAAAGGAAAGCAGTGAAGGTGAAGCCGAGAAAGGAGAAGAGGAAAGAAAAAATATGTACAATAAACGCACGGGACCGACACAAGGCCGGTCACCGGCGACAAAATAAACAATGACGGAGAAAAGTAGATCAAGTTTTAGAGAGAGATGTGGAAATTGAAGTTTTAGAGATAGGCTTTGTCTATTTTTTTAATATTAAATCAATAACATTAGACAAAACTAAATAATATAACACCAATGACCAAACCAAATAATCTATTGGAATACAAGAGTCATAAACAACATATTTTTATTAATATTCTAATATTTTTTCTTTGTGTGATCTAATAATGTTATATAGGTCAACCCTTTAATATTAGACCAATAACATTAGAACAAACCAAATAATATAACACCAAACCAAATAATCTATTAGCGCACAATAGTAAAAAAAATAACATATCTTTATTTACTAATATTTTTTAAAAAAATTCTTTTTTATGTTCTAATAATGTGACATGTGTCCATCCTTTTAACACTAAATCGATAACATTATATCAAACCAAATTTGTAGCTAATACTTATAAAATATTATTTCATTTTTTTAACTAAAATTTGCATTAGAATTAAAACTGTAAATTAAAAGACCATTTCTGTAACTATATATTCATAGGCTAATCTTACTTCACAAAAATAAAAATATTTCTAATAAATAAAAAAAATTAAAGATAAATTCTTCTACAATGTAGTCTACTTAATTAATATGTGAGGGACTTTTACTTGTTAGTAATATTAATTATATATCGATTTGGCTACACTCTCTTTTAATTAATTAATATGTTAGGGACATCTACTAGTTAGTCAGTATTAAAACTATTTGTAGTTGTTAGTTTTCTATCAGATTATCTTGTTTGATCAATTTTGTTTATTATCAGTCTATGTTTGATTTTGTAGTTAATTAATCATGTGGTTATGTCTTCTTCTCGTATTATATACATCTATAAAATATAACACATAAATTTAGAATTACGATTGAACTAAAATATCTTATTCATTTTCTAACGAACTAATTGAAACTGTGGTGACGTTTCTTGCTTCAACATTACTAAAAGTCTCTACAACATAATTTTTCATAAAGTCAAATATTCTCGTATGTTTCATTTTTTTGCGTACACGTATCTAATTAGAAATGTATGATTGCATTTAAAAAATTTCTTTATATTCATTGGTCTTTTTGTTTTATTCTTTAAATTTCAAATATTATAATAATCTTCATATATACAAAATTGATCCCACTTGTAAATGGGGAAATGATTTTTTTCTCGACAAAAAAGCGTAATCCCACTAATGATTTGAATGATTGGAAGATTTTTTATAAAAACATATAATAAATGAAATTCTTTTATTAACAATATCCCCTTCAATCTTTTCTATTATTTTTTTTAGAAAAACAATCCAACCAAAAAAAAACAAATTATAAATACCAACTAGATGTTTTTGTTCCAAAAATACTAAAACTTCAAATTTAAATTCTTAAAACCCAAAATAAAATTCTACCTTATTATAAATTAAACTCTAAACTCTATTTAATGAACCTAAATTCAAAATTTTAAATTTCAATCTCTTAAAAGTTACTTTTTATATGTTTTGTGGTACTATTAAAATATTGAGAGTGTGTTAGTTTTTGAACTTTTGGAAGTATGATATTTTTAAAAGTTGAACTTTGTGGTGTTTGAAGGATCATTTTAAAAAACATATAATAAATGAAATTCTTTTTTTTTTTTTTTTAACATATCCCCTTTCAATTCTATGTTTTTTTCTATTTTTTTAGAAAAACAATCCAACCCAAAACATAAAAAAACAAACAAATTATAAAACCAATAAATGATCGCCACGTGTCATATCAGCAACCTCGCACTTGACTTTTACTCCTTGTTCTGTTCCGTGACCGGCGGCGTTTACAGAAGAAGCCACCATTCTCCGCCGTTTAGGAGTTTTGTTATCAGAAGAAGAAGCTCTCTTAGACTTAATCCTCACCGGATCAGGTTCTCCTGAATTAACCCTCAACGGAAAATTCAAAAGAGCTCGAGAACCACGCATCCTAAAAGCGGCTCTGTCATAAGCTAACGCCGCATCCTCCGCCGTCTCAAAAGTCCCTAACCAAACCCTAGCTCCATTCTTCGCCGGATCTCTAATCTCCGCCGCAAATTTCCCCCATGGTCTTTGCCTCACTCCTCTATAATGCTTTCCCTTAACCACCGCCGCCGGTTCCGATCTAACCTTCGCCGGAACAGAATTAACCGCCGCGAAATTCTCCAAAGTTTCGATTTTTACAGCTGGTAAAGAGCTATGATCTTCATCGGAAGAAGAAGAAGATGGTTCCCATCCATTGTGAAAAGCATCGTTGAGAATTCCGTAAACTAACATATCCTCAGAATCGTTTTCTTTCAAAGGCAAATCTCCCCAACTTTCAGTGAAACAAGGATACAATTTGCTGAAGCTAGGGTTTCGTCCGTACACTGGTTTAACACTTTGAACAGTTGTACAAGATTGCTCCGACGAACTCGCTACTGACTCACTGAGTCGAGTATCCGATTCTCCTAGTAAATGTCTCCTAACCGACTCTAGAAAAGCGTAATCGGATTGAAATTCCGCCGTCATCGACATAACAAAGAGAGAGAGATAATAAAAAAAATTAAAGATTCGATTTTTATTTTGTGTTAAGTTGAGAAATGAAAATGGCTGGTGAGATTGAAAGTAAAGAGGAATTGTGAAATTTATATAGAGAGTTAGATAGAGACAAAAGGTTCATGCACCTGGAAAAATCTTAAAAATGTAAATAATAATAATATTAAAAAGTATATAGTGGGGGAAATAAAATAAGTTGAAAAAAATGGAAATTGAGCTCAATGCGATGAAGTTTCGTGAAAAAATAAAAGCACGTGAGGATTATCCAAATAAAGACAGGAATTTGAAGTAGCCGTCAAGAAAATCTAATGGAAGCAATATTGTGATTGGTCTCATGTCATGTCTCTCAACTTGTCTTTAGCTTTTGTCATTAAGCTGACTTTAGACTTTAGAAGCGATGGTTTTACCCAAACAAAACCGAGGCCAATTACTCCTTATTCTTTTCTTTAAATAAGAAGTTTAAGAATCTATATACTACTCTCTCTCAATATATAAGTAGTTTTAGCCAAAATAGTTTATTTCATAATATAAAATGTCTTTAAATCCCAAAGTAATAATATAATTTAAATAAATAATATTCTACTAAAAATTTAAAGGCAAAATAATATACAATAATCTCTCTCTAACTTTTCGCATTTCCCCACCAAAAAAATAATAATCTCTCAAACTTTTTATTATTCCTTTAAGAAAAATTAAAATTTCTTAATACCCGTGCTTTTAAGCAAAACTACTTACATATTGAAACGGAGGGAGTATAGAGTAATTCCTTCAAATAACATCAAAAAGTTCAAATTTCAAAAATATCACACACTCCCAAAAGTTTCAAAAATACCACACATTCTCAAATGTTCCAAAAATACCACAAACATAAAAAATAAATTTTAAGAGTTTAGAATGTAAAATATTGGGTTTGGTCACTAAATAGAGTTTAGGGTTTAGTTTTGAATGGGGTAAGGTTTGGTTTTGGGGGTTTTTGGATTTAAATTTGAAATTTCAAAGCTATTTCAAATTTGTGGTATTTTTGGAACAAAAATATTTGTGTGATATTTTGGAACTTTTGGGAGTATGTGGTATTTTTGGAATATACTTAATTTTTTGTGGTATTTTTGAGAATCTCTCTATGCTATAGTTATTTCAGAATTTTGTTGTTGCATTAGAATCGGTAGATCTATGTTCTTTTACAATATTAGAGCAATCCTAGTCAAAATTTTGATATATTTTCATAAATATATTAGATGACAATTTTTATTTAGTTATTCACTTATTATCTCTATAAAGTAATAAGTTCAAGTAAATTAATATAAAAAAGTTCAGTCAATAATAATTTTTTATAATTTTTATGTAAATATATGGTTTTATAAGAGGAATTCTTTGAACCATCAAAAGAAGTTCATATTTCAAAAATATTATACACTCTCAAATGTTTCAAAAATACCACAAACATTAAAAGTAAATTTTAAGGGTTTGAATTTAAAATTGTAGGTTTGAGTTCACTAAATAGAATTTAGTGATTAGTTTTGAAGGGGGTAAGGTTTAGTTTTAGGGTTTAAATTTGAAGTTTCAAACCTATTTCAAATTTTGTGGTATTTTTTGAAAAAATGTGATATTTTTTAAACTTTTGGGAATGTGTGATATTTTTGGAAGAAACATAGTTTTTGATGGTATTTTTGAGAATGTCCCAAGTTTATACACTAACATCATAAAATACAAGAAAGAGTTGAAGAAAAATTTAAGAATGAAGAATTTATAGTTAATTCAGAATTTTGTTGTTGCATAGAATCGGTAGATCTATGTTCTTTTACAATATTAGATAAAAAGTTTGATATGTTTTCATAAATATATTAGATGACAATTTTTATTTGGTTATTAAATTATAATCTCTATAAATTAATAAGTTCAAGTAAATCAATAAAAAAATTTCAGTCAATAATAATTTTTTATGCAAAGATATGGTTTTAGTTATATCATTAGTTAATATTATATATAAATATAACTAAAATAATATGGTAAAATATGAATCTACTAATCTAATGTTATTAAGTTGTACTTGACGTTAAGATTTCGTGGAGGTTCATTTTGATTTTTATATATAGGAAATTTGTAGTGTTGTTTTCTCAATATGCAACCCCAATTTATGATAATGACATTTTACGCATATTTGTTTTCAAATATATCGTATGAACAACTAATTATGCATATAACATTTATCTTATTGGTATAGAGAATTGTTTTGAGAAAATTTAACCAGTTTTTAATGAGATAGTTCTACACAATGACAAGTGAATAAGTATCTTTATTTATCAACGAGTACAGATTATAACCGAGTCATTCTATCAAGAAACAAAAATTTTCTAAGGACTTTTGTCGACTTCCAATAGTTGATCACTTGAGAATCTAGTTGTCGTGAGTTGTTGATTTCTTATAAACAACCTAAACATTTTCGGATTGGGAAGATTTTTAATAACTTCGTTATTTTTTGGGATATCAATTTACATGAATCTTCTTTACTGGTTGGAATATATCTTAATTGGAACCAACTTAATATTTTAAAAAGACTTTGACTTTCGTCATTATCGACGGTCCATCCGTTCCAAGAAACTTCCGGATAGTTTTCAAACAGATTCCTACAGTAATCTAGTTTATACTTATTAACAAACATCTATGCCTCGTATGCAATTAGTTATGCTTGGTCGGCAACTAGATATGTCTTGTCGGTAACTAGACATGGCTTGTCGGTAACTAGACATGCCTTGTCGACAACTAGATATGTCTTGTTAACAACTTATTTTGTCTTATTGGCAATTTCCAAGTATTTAAACATTTATCAAAAATTTATTGGTAGATGAATTTATTTCATCCAACAAAAAATATTGTTATTTAATGATTTTAAGTTTGTAAGTGTCGTATCAAATTTTGTTCCTTTAATTATTACAAACAACAAAAATTTTATAAACTTATGTCTTGAAAATAGTCACTTTAATACATAAATAATGAAAATAATTTTTTAAAGTCCCCATGTTATTAATATTATTAAGGTTTTATTGTATATGAAACTTAACATGTCTTGTAGTATATGATTGGTTGGATTTTTAAACGTTGCAGAAATTCAAAAATAACAAAATCAGTAGATGATTGGTTGGAGAAAATAAAGAAACTGTCAATAAATTGAAAGATCTGGTTTAGCCTTCAAAAGCAGAGAAAATTGGGGGGTTTATAAAATTTATAAAATAAAATAAAAAGATATATACGGGTTCTTCATCATCTCTTATTGCATGATCCCTCACATGGTTCATATGGTGAAGCCGTAGATATGTGGACAATATCTCGTGAAGCTTTCAGCTTGTGAAATAAGAACTACCGATTTAATGAAAGGTGGTAAGCAAATGTTTCATGTGCTTGCATCAAATGTTAGATCTCGACACATCTACATATACTAGTAACATTTAAACATTAAATTATTTATTATCAATTAATTATAAGTTAGATGTCCTATAATTGTAATAAAGAAGTTTGTAAAAGTGCTAGAAATTTGTATATTTTAAAAGCTCGATAATTTTTATATACAACATGTCGACTCAGTAATTAAAACTCTATAAATAAAAAATATACTTGCATAGCGAATAGTTAGGTTCGAACAACATAACAAATGTGACACAACCACTAAATTATTTAATCTTTATTATATTTAATACATTTAAAAAAATCATTTCTAATATCTCTCAAGCCAATGAGAAAAAAAAAAAAAAAAAAACAATGATTGGAGAAGTAGGTTATATCTTACCAAACTAAGTACTACACCTAAAAGTATTACCATACTAGAAAAATCTAACGCATTGCGTGGGTAAAAAGTTGTCAGTGTTATTTTTTCATTTATTGTTTTGCTTATATTGAGCATAAAAAGTAAAATAAGCTATTCACAATTATACTATATAGCGGAGGCGGAAATGTGAATCTTTTTCAAATTTGGAATTGTGCTCGTAGTAATAATTATAAAAGCAATAAAATAAGAATCTAGAGAAGTGATACATAATTGGCATCGAAGTCAACATTTACGTTTATGTGTAATATTCTCGGTTTAGGATTGAAATACATGGGCATGTGACCGTTTGATCGAGAGTGTAACACCAATGTGGAGTCTACCTTTAAAAATTGTTCATTGATTATTTGGTTTGGTTTGAATACATAATGTGCTTCATAAATTATTTGGTTTGGTTTGAAAGTGGACACATGTCAAGCTATTAGAGCAAAACTAAAAAAGACTTACAATATTAGTAAAGAAAGATATGTGTCGTCATTATGCATCCATCTTCATCTTAATTCTTCAGTCCAATGTTCATATGTGAAAACAGTTTTTGTTTTTCCATGAGATTCGAGAATTAAATATATAAAACAAATTGAAGTATTGCTCGAAACAAAGAAAGGGAAAAGAAGAGAACTGAAATTTTGATTTTGGTAAAGAATGGAGAGGCGATAGAGTTTTCATCGTAAAAAAAAGAAGGCAAAAGCAATGAAATGAGAATGTGGATAAGTGAGACATAATGGACAATGAATTCAGTGTCACACATTTACGGTTAAGTGTAATATTCTCGGTTTAGGACCGAAATACATGCGCACGTGACCATTTGCTTCGAGAGTTAAACGCCAATGAATCTTTGATTCTCTTTTCTAATTTGCTTCTTTTTGTTATTATAAACGTTAATTACGCTAAGTGGAAGATATATTTTATTTTTTTATTTTTTTTAACGAATGTTGTGGCAGTCAGATTAAAATTAAATCGTACCTATTATTTTAAGGATGTGGTGAATGGATTATTTGAGTTAGTTTAAATACCTAATGTGATTTGTGATAAATTTGGTTTAAGTTTAAAGGGTGGACATGTGTCAGCTTTGAGAGAATCTACAAAGAAAAAAACACTACAATATTAGTTAAATTATTATTATTTTAATTTCCAAATATTTTAATGTAGAGTATACCTTTAAAAATTATTCACTGATTATTTGGTTTGGTTTAAATACATAATATGGTTCATAAATTATTTGATTTTGTTTACATAATCCACTTTTAAAAATTTTGCATTGGTTATTTAGTTTGGTTTAAATACATAATGTGGTTCATTAATTATTTGATTTTGTTTAAAGAGTCCACTTTTAAAAATTATGCATTGGTTATTTAGTTTGGTTTAAATATATAATGTGGTTCATAAATTATTCCGGCTTAAAAGTGGACATGTCAAACTATTAGAGCACAAGTAAAAATTTTTTACAATATTAGTGAAAGAAATTATTTGATTTTGTTTAAAGAGTCCACATTTTAATTGTGCATTGGTTATTTAGTTTATATACATAATTTAGTAAAAAAAAATTATTTGGTTTGATTTAAAGGTGGACACATGTCAAGCTATTAGAGCACAAGAAAAAAAATCATATTTTACATTGGTAAAAAATGAAGATTCATTCATTGATTATTTGGTTTGGTTTAAGTACACAATGTGGTTAATAAATTATTTAAGTTTTTTTAAGAGTATCTTTAAAAATTGTTTATTAGTTATTTGGTTTGATGTAAATACATAATATGGTTCATAAATTATTATAAATATGATTTGGTTTAAATGTGAACACATGTCAAGCTATTAGAGCATGAGTAAAAAAAAACTTTACTTTACTAGTAGAGAAACTAAAAATTGACATAAAGAAATTATTGAACAATAAAAAATAAAAAATAAGAGATTTCATGAAATACCATAAAACTAGGTATTTGACAAATACACCATACATTATTAATTGTTCTAAATTTATCATTAAATTTTTTTTCTTCCAAAAATTATTATTAACATAAAAGTTAGATTTTAAAGACTTAGAACTTAAAATCCTTGGATTTAAATTCACTAATTAGAGTTTATGATTTATTTTTGAAAGAGATAAGATTTAGTTTTGAAGATTTATTGTTCAAATAAAATTTTTTAATACTATTATAAATTTATGGTAATTTTATAGTAAATATTTTATTTTGATATTTCTGGGACAATTAAGAATGTATAATATTTTGCAGAATATATTTGTGTTTTATGGTATTTTTGAGAATTCATTTTTAAAAATGTTTGTTCATATAAATAGGTTTTTTGAATGAAAATATACCTTTTTCTTCTGTCTATAAAGATAAAAGTGAATGAGTGGGTCTTTCGCTTTTATCAACTTGCAGTGGAAAGTTTGGAGATACCTTCGAGGAAGGATGGTTATCTCTCAAAAGTTCCAAACTTTTTAAATATAATTATTAGATAATTTTCAGTTACTTTATTTAATTGCACTGCCCTCATAGGTTTGTATCATCAATCTTTAATTTGTCACTTTCAAGATTAAAATGTCGCCAACAAAAAGATTAAAATGTCGCCAAAAATTATCACTTTAACGTTCTAGTAGATATATTTGGTCTGATAAATATAGTCTCTTTAAATATAGAGCACAATTTGACAACATATCTAATTCATATGCATAAATTATTGACGGAACTTATTGTTTTAGTATTTCATTTGAAACATCTTGTCAATATTCATAGTTATATATCCTTAAACCCCATCTTCAATAGTTAAAATCTCAACAAATATATCTCTCAATAAAATAATAATTACTTTTATTTTAATTTATTTTTTAGTTATATCTTTAATAAAAATATTATTTGAACTAATGAGAATCTTACACATGTAAGAAACTTTTCTATAAATGATTATAAAATTTCATAAACTAGAATCGTTTCTAGTATTTTCTTCTTTTTTAAAACATTTATTTATATTATATTATTAAAAAAAAATTTTGATGAAATGTTAAATTTATTAATATAAAATGTTATATTTACAAAACTTTTGTCTTTGGTGGACTTGGTATTGCCATAGTGGATTGGGTGCGGGGCTGCCTCGTTAAAACCTGATTCTAGAAAATCTAGTGGGACAAAACTAGAATCAGGAAAAAAGAGTACAACCCGAGAGCACATGAACAAATTGGTATGCGGTTGGGAGATGGTGATAAATGCCAAAGGCTATTGGGAGAGCTGGGTCCATCAGGTTTTGATGTCGTGCAATAGTGAGGTAGGAGGATAGGAAAGGCTGGTGAGGCGGTCGACAATTGTACGAGAGATAAGGGAGGAAAGAAAGGTTGGTGTCCGATGTGGTTGACCATGTCTCCGTCCATTCCGCTCCTTACATAGATGGTATATCGTCGTTTGGAAGCAGAGTCAAAGCAGTATGTGATCAAGGTTGGGAGTTGAACGGCGCTGCAATAAAGTGAGTGTTGCATTCCAATATGGTGTTATCAGCCGCGGTTGGATGGGTGCTGCTAAATCCAAGCTCCCGGTGAACGCATCCGAGCTCCCGTAGATGAGTGTTGCATTCCAACATGTCTCATCGCATTATCCACATAATGTGCATGCTTGGTGTATTCCCCATGAACGCATCCGAGCTCCCGTAGATAACCTGTCATGAAATGCAAGCCAAGAAACAAACGCGTAACGCGGAACATATTGGGGAAACCAAATAGAGGAGTACCAAACTTTTTTGGTTTGAGAAGTACGGATCTGCTGCCAGGTAAGTTTGGATGAGTATATTGGCTTGTAAATATCTGGACCGTGTTTCCATAGTGCGATATCAACTCCTGAATGTGCGTTGGGAATAGTGAGGGTGGTAAGTTATGTGTGCAAGTTGCAGAAAGGATGACTCCTGGAACGTCTGATTCGCCAAACCGTTCAGGATGCCGTATCTACGACTGTCGCCTCTCGTGGAATACTAAACTCTCGAAAACCTGCATCAATAACAAGAGGAAAAATAGGACCAAGAGAAGACAAAGAGTCATACCAGAATGAGCACGACAACCATCATGAATGTCAAAGCGGATAAAAGATGATGCTAGAAGCCGCAGCTTTAAGAGGTTCCGCCACATCCATGAACCGCAAGAGTTTTTTGAGACGTCCCAAAAGGTTGAGTGCCGAAGAAGATACCGACACGCCCATATTAACCATAAGGACGAAGTACTAGAGATTACCCGCCAAATTAAGGATAATGAGAATTCTAAGAAGGTGTCCTGCAGACAACGCATACCCAAACCACCTTCCTCTTTAGGCCAACACACATATTCCCAACTGATCTTTGAACGGTGGGAATTCGTGGTAGAACCAAACCAGAGAAAGTTACCCTATAAATTATTGAGTGCATGGAGGCATTGCTTTGGGAGCCGGAAAGTTGATTGCCAAAAATTAATTGTACTAACAAGTACCTACTGAATTAACTGAAGGCGACAACAAAGAATAAAAGCTTAGCTGACCATGCATTTATGCGAGAACGGACATGATCAATTAGAGGGGCGTAATGGATCGAAGTGAGAGATTTAGTTGTGAGCGAAAGTCCCAAATAGCGAACCGGGAGGGTAGCGACACTTAAATTGAGAGTGGTGATGCATTGAAGCATGCTAGGGCGAGGATTACCAACTAGAAAGATGGATGATTTGGAGAGATTGAGTTGTAGTCTTGATGCATGTCCACAAATCTGCATTACTTGAATAATACCCGTAAGGGAAATGTGCTCCCCGTCTGTGAAGATAAGTATGTCATCAGCGAAGCAAAGATGGGTAAAGCCCACTTCACGACACATTGGATGGTAACCAAAACGCCTGGAACATGCAGCTGCGTTTAGCATGAGAGAGAAAACATTGTTAGCAATGACATAAAGGTAAGGGGAGAGAACACAACCCTGACGGATCTCGCACTTTCTAGGGAAATAGCCCGTTGATTCTCCATTTACTGAGATGGAGAAGATTGTGGTGGATATGCAAAGGTAGATCCAGTGGATAAATCTAGATGGAAACGCCATTGTTTGTAAGATTGCAACTATGAATCCCCAACTGATTGTGTCAAAAGCCTTCGAAATATCCAACTTTAGGGTACAACAAGGAGAAATTGTTGAGTTGTGATAGTCCTTGACGACTTTTGTGGCAAGCATAACATTCTTTAGTAGAAAACGCCCCTGAACAAAGGCAGTCTGATTTGGCTCAATCATATCTGGAAGACATTGCTTCAATCTGTTGGCGAAGATTTTAGAGATGACCTTGTATATAATGTTGCAACACGAAATTGGGCGATAGCATTTTATTGTATCATGGTTGTCTCCTTTAGGGATCAAGGCTACAAGAGTGGCATTAATACCACGAGGAAGGAAATCGTAGAGGAAGAAAGATTGTACCGCTACAACAAAATCTGCACCAATAATCGACCAAGATGCTTTGTAAAACTCTAAAGTATATCCATCAAGGCCAGGGGCTTTGTTAGAGTGCATTGAAAACAATGTTGCTTGGATCTCTGGAGCCATGACTGGCGTGATCATAGTTTGAGAGAGGTGAGCAGGTAATCGGTATTGCAGAAGATCTTGTAGGGAAGGCTGAGTTAAAGGTGTAACTTGGGTTTCATATTGAAGGAACGTCTTGAAGTGTGTGACTGTCGCATCTTATATGTAGGAGATATCGGTGACCACCTCCCCTGATGGAAGGAGAAGTTTGTTGATGGTGTTGCGGGATACTCGTGTGGCAGCTACACAATGAAAGTAACTTGTATTCTGATCCCCCTTTTTAAGCCAAGTAATTTGTGATTTCTGACGATAAAATTGTTCCTCGACACGAGCAAGAAAATTCCAATCTTTAGTTGCGGCGGCTTCGTGAGTAATGTTAGATGGCATGGGATCCAACAACACTGCATTTTGGGCATCACATAGATGAGCAAATGCTGAGCTAGTTTGGTTGGTGATGTCGCCGTAGATGGTAGAGTTCAGAGAGCGCAAGTGGAGCTTGAGTGCCTTCAATTTAGTGTATAGAAGCGACAGAGCAAGGCGAGAGTGATGGATTGGTGAATGAGAGGACCAAACGGAGGCAGTTACCTACATGAAGGTAGGATGGCTAAGGAGGAAATTATGAAATTTAAATGGTTTAGGAGTTACAGAAGTTGATTGGGTGAAGTGGATGACACAGCGAGTGTGGTCAGAAACTGCATTGGTTTGGAAGACAACATAAGCTCGCGGATAAACAGCTGCCCAAGAGTCGTTTATCATGTCGCGGTCCAAGTTTTTGCTTATTGGATTATCCTCACAATGATTCCACCAGATAAAGTAAGAACCTACATAAGCCAAATCAATAAAATCACGATGAATAAAATCCTGAAATTGAAGCATACCGAGATGTTGTGATCGAGTTAAGAGGTTTGATCGCTTAGATAAAAATAGTATTTCAATAAAATCACCACAGATTAGTCAGGGAATGGATTGTGAGCCACAAAGACATCTAGTTTCCCGAAGATCATTCTATAAGTGAACATGCTCCACCTGAAAATTAGAAGTATAGATAGAATACAACTGACACCTTTTAATTTGGAAAATAAGTGTTAATCATTATATATTTTTGATAATGGTTCTCATCAAATTCATACGTGTTAAAATAGATGATACCTAATGTTCATTCCCATATTATTATTTTTAATATATTATTTTTTATTTATATATATTTTACTTGTGAAAAAAAAATATATATATATTTTACCACATTAATTAACTACCTATTTAGAGAATTGACAATACTATGGTAACAACAAATTCGTATGTACATAGTAAATTCTTGAAGAAATATTTTAATTAATTAATAACATATCTATGTGCTTTAACAAAAAAATAATATATCTATGTGATTAAGCATGTAGTTAAATAATTTAACTTTAGTATATGTTACACACTTTTAGTTGTGCTTACAAATAAAAATTTAATAAAATTTTTAATAGCTTATTTGTCATTCAAATAAGTGTTTTGATACATATATATTGTAAAGAAAATTTTACGTACGTAACTAATAAGTATATTCTACTTATTTGACCCTATTTATGAATTCGTAAGTCTTTCATATATTAGCGGTTAGATAAAAGAGTTAAATGGAATATGTTTTCTATACAAAATTGACACGTCAGCTGTGGAATGGACCAAATTGGTCGCGAATGACTTTTTGAATTTTGACCGTAGAAATGTCAAACTTTCTACATCCGTACGTGCAGACAATCCGCACGTGCATCCCTCCCTACTTCAATTTTGAGTTCTTCAACAAAAAGATGTTAAACCTTTCTTTGGTGGCTACAAAGATTCCATTTTTATTTTACAGAATAAGAAGAAAAAAAGAAATCTATCATTATTAATTTGGATGTAAGTTCTTGAATTCTCATGTTGTTCATTAACAACCGTGTTAGTCCAATGTTTGAATATTATACGCAAATCCAGAAAATACATCATTTGTATTTGTATATATGTGAAACTTTTTTTTAACAAATTAATTTGTCGGTTCGTTATGGTTCAAAATAAAATGACAAAAAAAAATTTATTTAACTAAGATTATTAAAAAATTTACCATTTTAGAATCTCTAACAAATATTATTTCTATAAAAAATCTATAATTTATGATTCTAATGCTAGAAATTTTTAAAAACTTTCAACAATATCTTCTTTATTTTAACATAAATGTTTTTTATTTTCTAAAAAATGCTTTCTATTTCAAGAAAAAGGATCTTTTATCTTAACAAAAATATATTTTTGATGTTGATGTCCTAATCAGTGGCTTCACTTGCTTATGCTCTGAATCGGACCATCTTCGACAAACTATAACAAAACGTTTTCACTATAAATAATCATTTTTTTTTGACAATTTCTAATTTGTCTTTAGCTTTGAAATTGCACAAGTTAGAGAATGTTAATGTATTAATCGCACGTGTTTCTTCGTAAGTTGAAAGCGACGAGATACATGCACATACACAAACCTACCCTCAATTAAAAAAAGAAAGTTGAATAAAATTTCAAACTTTGATCAGTATGATTTCGTAGATATAACAAATTAAAGTAATATAGTGTTCAAATTTGTTTAGATTTATAGCTACAATAAAAATGATGGCTATAAATGTTAATGGACGAAATGATTTTGGGATTAAACCTAACCACAATTTTTTTATTGGTTTTATCAGGGGAATTGCAGATCCATTTTAGGTATCAACGAGACCTAATCTAAACCTAAGACAACTAAGACACTTTATTAAATGGGTTTTTTTTCATGAAATCATATAAAATTCAGACGCATACTAAAACCTCAATAAAGAGAGGAAATTTTTACATGTTTAAAAATCGCATACACTACAATCCAGTATAATGCCTAAATTTATCGGAGTTTATGGCGATATTAAATTTAATATTTTACATAGTAGATAAAGTAAATTAAATATATTGATGATCATATACATTCAATATCTTTCATAATATATATATATATATATATATATATATATATATACTAGATTAGGTCCCGCATAATACGCGGGTATAAATAAATTATTTAGATTTAAATATGATAATCAATGTTATTATATATTTTAATCGACATTAAAATTAAAATTTAGTTATTATTAGTTATTTTGATCTGTAGTTTTTTTTTTTACAAAACAGTTAAATCTAACATCAACATATGTTGCGATTTTTAGGTTCAAACAAACATAAAAGTGTACATATATTTCTTGCTCTTCAAATTTGTATTATTAATCTTTTATATGTTATATTTTTTAGTTATTTTAATATTATAATTTATGTATAAAATTAATATTTTTCTTTTGTTATTATGTAGTTACCATTTAAAAAGCAATAAATATTTCTTTTTGTTGTTATTTCACTTAAAAAGAATAATAAACTAACAATAAGAAAGTTTCCATTACTTTAAAATACTACGTTGACACATGTCATAATCTTAATTAACAATGACACATGTCACGATTTAGTTAATTATAATTCGCTTATGTGTCGCATCCACGTTAAACGCGTTTCGGTTTATATAATAAGATATATATATATATTTTTTTTATTATTTTTATGAAAATCAATTTCTATATTAAAAATAAAATAAGAAATAGTTAGTACTGAAATTATTTTTAAAACGTGTGTATAATTTCATATTTAAGTTATTTTAAATAGATCAAATGTGATAATAAATTTAAAATCTTATAAATAATAATAGTAAAATAAGAAAATTAAATTAGTTAAAAACCAAAAATAATTAAAAGATAAAAGATAACAAATGAAAATAATCATTTGAAAACTAGAATTTTATTGAAATAAACTTGAAAGCTCAACATAAAAGAAAAATATCAAAATTTAAAGACCAGTAAAAATAAACAAAATATATTTTTCAAACTTAAATAAAAAATTAATAAAAGGAGTTTTAGAAATTTTTATTTGATATGAAGGCTATAATAATTGTCTTTTTAAAAACAATATAAGGACTACTCTATTACCACTAAGGGTGCACATGCACCCATAAATTAGAAATTCATTTAGCAATTAGTTAAATTTAATTACATATTACTAAAATACAAATTTATTCTCATTTTCTTTATCATTTTGTTAATGGTGTGCCCCACTAAAAAAATATCTACATCCCCCTCTATCTACTACAACCATGTTGGATCATTTTGATATGACATATATGATATATTCAACTTTATAAAGTTATTATTGATTGTTTGTTAAATAAAGAATCATCAAATTTTTGCCTTTTTGTCAATGCATGCCTGATTTAGCTAATAGTTCCATACTGGTTATAATTGTTATATATGGACACTGGTTTAATTTTTTGCATTTTTTTGGTTTATCAATTATTATCCTATTTAAACCAAATCTATTTTGGTTTGATTTGTTAAACATTTTCAATTTTTAGTTTGTTTGGGGTTCAACCAAAAACTATATATCATTTGACATATTTATGAATATAATATTTTAGGAGAGGTTTGATGAAACTTAACTTTGTAGCTCTCTATTGATAAATCAATAAAAATCTAAAAAGTATGGATTATAATGCTAATTTTTATATTCCTTCTATTTTATAAAAATTATTATTTTAGATTTTTCACACAAATTAAAAAATTTATGTTTTTCATAAAAATAACACTAAATATTTTAAATCAACCAATAGAATAAGAACTGCAATTATTCTATTCGTTAGAAAAATAAAACTCATTAACTTTTTACATTGAAAACTTAAAACGATAATTTTTTACAAAAAAAATGATAGCTAAAATGACATTATTTTAACAATAGAGAGTATATATTTTCATTAAATTAGAAATAAATGTGTCGTTCACAAGAAAGAGCTAAATAAAATTTACAATAAACTCATGACATTTGCTCCATAAAGCAAATGATAACCTAATAAAATCAAACCTTAAAAAAATAGGGAAATTCTCAAAAAACCACCAAAAACTAGGTTTATTTCAAAAATACCACACACTCCCAAAAGTTCCAAAAATACCACAAAAATATTTTTATTCCAAAAATACCACAAAATTTGAAATAACTTTAAAACTTTAAATTTAAACCCTAAAACCCCCACACCCATATCCTACCCCCTTTAAAATAAACCCTAAACTTTATTTAATGAACCCAAATCCAAAATTTTAATTTCTAGACCCTTGAAAATCACTTTTTTATGTTTGTGATATTTTGAAACATTTGAGAGTGTGTGGTATTTTTGGAACTTTTGGGAGTGTGTAGTATTTTTGGAATTTGAACTTCTTTTGATGGTGTTTCAAAGAATTCCTCTAAAAAATAAGATAAAGTTTTTTTGGTTGGAAAATAAGATAAAGTTAATGGAAGAATATAAAAAAATAGTTATTGTATAACATCTATACTATTAATTGAGAAGCATTTTTTAAGAAAAACCTTTAATTTTTAAAAATTTACTATGCAATGCCATTGATATCTAATCTATATTTAAAATTTAATAGAAAAAATTTATATTTCTCTTTAAAATATGGAACCTACCTTTAAAATTAAAATATAAAAATTACATATACATTCATCTCCTAAAAACATGGTATTCTATTTTGCTTAAACTTTTTATTTATTTTATTTAAAATTAAAATTTTCATTTTTCAATTTAAATATGCTAATATGATAAATAAAAAATTAATTTGGTAATAAAATGAAAATACTTTTAAAAGTATTTGATAATATGACTAAATGAATAAAACAATACAAATAATTTATAATTATTTAAAATAATAAATTAAATATTATTTTCTTGATCTATATTATTATATATGATCAAATATTAATAATATGATTAAATGAATAAAACAATACAAAATATATTTTAAGAAGATAATAATATATAAGCTCAAATAATTTAGTATATCTATGTTCTTCCATTAATACGATGTATTAAGAGTGTATATGTTAACACTATTAATGCATACTAAATTAATATTTTAATCATAACAAAGCATTAAGTATTTGATTTCTTATAAATGTACACTGATATTTAATTGAAATAGAATTAGAAAAAAGTAATGAATGGAAAAATTTAATAGCCATAATAACAACTAGATATCAATAATTGAGTTTTTTTAGTAACCACAATATTTAATAAAGAAAATTTGATATCAAAGTTCTTCATTGTTATATTTTTTTTTCTCTCATCCCTATTTTACTATTTAATTAAAAATGTCAACTCTTCCATATAAGCATATGTATAAGAAAATATTTTTAAACATAAAAATAAAAATAAAACATAAATTACTAAAAAAGTGTAATATGTTAAGTCTCATTTATAAATGAATAGCATCTTAAGAAATATACTATAAAAACACCAAAATAAAATTTTAAAAACTAAATTATAAAAACATGACGCTTTGTAGCTTTTTATGCTATCAAACCCAACAATTTAAGTTGAAATTGATTTTTATGAATATGTAGCACCTATTCTAATTTTATAAATGAGACTTAACATGACTAAATTAACAAAAAAATACAAATATTTTATAATTATTTAAAATAATAAATTAAATATTATTTTCTTAATCTATATTATTATATATGTTCAAATATTAATAATATGATTAAATGAATAAAACAATACAAATTTTATTTTTTAAAAATAATATATATATATATATTCTCAAATAATTTAGTATTTCTATGTTCTTCCTTTAGTATGATGAATTAAGGATGTATATGTTAATACTATTAATACATAATAAATTAATTTGTTAGTCGTAATAATGTATTAAGTATTTTATTTCTTAAAAATATACACTGATATTTAACTGAAATAGAATTAGAAAAAAATTATTGAATGGACAAATTTAATAGCCATAGAAAAAAATAGTAACAACTATTCAAAACACCATACTATAAAAACATGTTAAGTTTCATTTATAAAAGAATAGCATCTTGAAAAATATACTATAAAAACACCAAAATAAAATTTTTAAAATTAAATTATAAAAACATGACACTTCATAGTTTTTTATGCTATTAAATCCAACAGATTCAGTTAAAATTGATTTTTAAGAATATGTAGTAGCTATTCTAATTTTATGTTTCTATTATCATATTTATTCAAGATTTAGACATTAAATAATAATATATTGTAGGACGGGTTAAATAAACTTTCACTATGTATATATTACATCAAAACGCAACACCAAATATAAGAAAATTAATTTCCGTATATATCAGTAATATGAAATGTGTTTTTGAAAATTTTTGAAGTAAGCTGGTTAAGGGTAGTTCTTTAGATCAATGGTTCTTCGTTGATGGGATATAAAAATCCTGAAGTTGTAGAAGGGCATACGGATTTAATAAGTTTGGTTAAATAAAGCTAATATACATTTTTATTAATACTATGTGACTTAGAACCTATGTTTAACTATAAAAGTTATATAGTTTAGTAGAATATGCGTGATACATGTTTTCATCTTGTACATGAAAACAATTGATCTTGGACTTATGTACATATATATTAACATAAATTATTTTACACCCCGTTACTTTTGTTGACTAAAGTTCATATAAGAAACACTTTTAAGTATATTGTTATTCAACCAATATACATATAATCTATAACAATATACAATAGCATTAAAATCATATAGCTTTATATTTATTAATAACTTTTACAAATTTTTATGAAACATGATCCCGCACTATGTGCGGGTAAAATCCTAGTATAATTTATTTAACTATATATATATATATACATAATAAAGTATTTGTACTAAAACTAAAAAAGTTATTAAAACTTATCAGTTTTTTCGGGTTTTCAGCTTCTTTTTGCAATACCCGTACCATATCCAATAGCTTAAAATATTATATCCAAATACTTTATACATGATCCAGTATCATACCATATTATCTAATCCGGTTAGTTTAAAATAAGTTCTTTAAAAAAAAACCCCTTAATACTAATAATAATCAGATTTAAATAGGCATTTGTAAAATATATATTGTGTAATCAAAACAATAAAGGGGAGGGTCTTCTCCACGGAGAGTCCATTGGTTAGGGCTGAACATAAAAACCGTTAACCGAATAACGACCATAACCGAAATGAAATTTAATTTCAGTTAGGATATGGATACTCTAACATAACATAATAAATTTCAATTATACTATCAACTAGTTATCAGTTAGTAACCGAATACTAACTGATAATGAGTGGATAACCAAATAGCTAAATATATATACATATATATTATTATTATAATGTTTATTTTATACATATATATATACATTTATACATATATATACAATAAAATTAAGAATAGAGAATTGTAAAATTCTTTTTATGAGGTATGATTTTTTAAAATATTATCAATATATAATATTATTAAATTTTTATTAAAAATATATAATTTTTGGTTTTTAGTTTTTTTTTGCTATTATAAGTTGAATACTTGATGCATCTAAGTTCTAGATTTTTTACTCTTCTTGGTTATTCAGCTTTCAATCGACAATTTTTATTTTTAAACAGTTATTTTGGTTTTTTAATAGGTTATTTTTCATTTTTTAATTGGTTATTTTTGGTTTAATCAGTTTTTTTTTGTTTTTTCTTCAGTTTTATACTCGGGTATTAGTTGGTTACTAACCGCACCGAACCAATAGATATATGAACCGGCCAAAATTGAATTCTGATTTCTGAAACCATAATAACCGAAACCTAACACAATCGAACCGAAACTGAATGGTTAACCGAACGCCCAGCCCTACCATTGGTGTTGGCAGGACCAGTTCAAAAATATTATGGACCCTTAATCAAACGTAATTTTTGGGCCTTTTGTTTTTAATTTATATTAAAAAATTATGTAATTACACTACTAAAATTTTATGTATTAGAATTCAATCGTAAAATGTATCCCAAAACTTCAAAATATATTTATTTATAAAAATTATGTATCAATTTTCAAAAATTTATAAAAAATGGACCTCTAAATCAATAGATAGTGGCTCGGGCCCCATGGATGATTGCACTTCCCGCCATCCTATTTGAGCCTCCTCTGAGTGATGGATCTTGCTATGAACAAATTATGGGTTACTCAACTAAGATGTTAGAGGGTGTTTTAAACATCAGAGGATGGGGGCATAAAGGTCTTCTCGACGGGGAGTCCATTGGTGTTTCCAGGTCCGGTTCAAAAATATTATGGACCCTTAGTCAAAACAAAATTTTTGGTCTTTTTATTTTTTATTTATATTTTAAAAAATAAGTAATTATACTACATAAAATTCATGTATTAGATTTGAGTCGTAAAATTTATTCTAAAACCTTAAAGTATATTTATTTATCAAAATTATATATCTAATATTTTAAAGATTTATAAAAAAGTAGATCCGTAAATCAATAGAACATGGATCGGGTTTTCGGGACGGTCATACTTCCCACTCTTGTATATGAGCCACCACTGCTTGTTGGTTCTTGCTATAGGGTTTAGGGTTTAGGGTTTAGGGTAAATTAAGGGTTGCTCAACTAAGACGTTAGAGGGTGTTTTAAACATCAGAGCAATGTCTCTGGCTTAAAAACAGCGATTGACGACTGCCTTAACTAAGTCTTCCCATAATGGATGTTCTATGTTTAGGCTAAGGATTATATTTCAACTTAATTTCACTCTCATCTTCGTTCTTATTTACCATTCCATGTCATCAATATCTTTATAGTTTTCCTCCAATAAAAGTTTTCTAACATAAATCTAGTTTATTATTGATTTTTTTCATCTAGATATAACTATAAAAGAAACATATAAGTATATAGGGCTGTCAAATGGGCTGTCCACGTCCATTTTGGCCCGTTCATTTTTGTCCATTCGAATTATGGACAAATTTTGACCGTGACCGATATAACCCAAACCCATTAATGCCCAAAACCACAAATGCCCATATTAAATGGGCTGTCCATGG
>OVBE01002622.1:0-29860 GCA_900406425.1 Iberis pinnata
TATATATATATATATATTCAACATTTTGAAAACGGAAAATTAAGCAGAAATTATAATGCAATGATTTTAATTAGTGATGGGTTTTGTTACTAATCAATTTTTTGGTAACTCACAAAACCATGATTTTATTAAAACAAATAAAATTATTATATTACGTCAATAAAAAAATTAAACTCCTCTAAATCTATCAAATGTTTTAGTCTATTTTTTCTCTCTTTCTTTCATGAAAATAATGAATTTTTCACAATGATACAGATGATCAAAACAGATAAAGTAGTTTTGTGTTTGTAATAGCTTCAAAGGTTTAACTGAGGTATGATCTTCTATACTCTTGGTTTCCAAAAAAGCGTGTTGGATCTAGGATCGTCGATTCGAAGATTAGGTTCGTTTTGATAAAGGTGTTACAATTAATGAAGAGGCGCGTCGACAGATCCGACGCGCTTCAGCAATAAAGAATGATTACGAAGGAGTTCTTGCTCGTCGAAAGAGGTGATGTCGTCGAAGTTGCTCTGACTTCTCTGTAGAATTTCTCTCTCCAAAGTCCAACCCTCCCTTGCTCCGAAATGGTCTTCTATTTATAGTCGAACCGTCATCATTGCGAGTAGCTAGGTAGGATTCCTGTTCATGCGGCGACGTAGNAATACACTGTTAGAGCGGTTGGGTGCGCGCGTCCTGACGCGCCGATGGAATGGGCTGTTTCTTCCTCCTTTGGTTCGTGGGCTTTTCCGTGGGTCGGTCCTGGAGCTTGAGCCCATATCCCACAAAACGTAGCGGTTGTAGATAGTTGGACCATAAAATTACTTATTTTATGGGACCATGTAACCTTCATCTACCTTTATTTCATCGCCTAAGCAAAACAAATCACTAGGTTTTAATGTTACCGCTACTCATATAATGCATGACACTGTCTTTAAACTTTGATATAGTTTCCGTTCAAGTGGCCAATCATGGCACTCATATGTCTGAATGTTTTTCTCTTGATGAAGATTTTATTGGCGCAATTTCTGTAAAAACTACAAATCAAACATTTGCTTCTAAGGTAAATTCAACTACCATCACCTCACCACGTGCTTCTGAAAAGCTTCTTGTGGCTTAAGTTATGAACAATTTTTTGCTTATTGATACTCAATTAGTAGTAGCTAAATCAAATGAGTTCAGTTTTCCCTCTTTTAAACCCACTGATGTGGATTCCACTTCACAACTAACTAAAGAAGATGTAAATACTAATGAGGTGGTTGCAGCATCTGCTATGCTACAAACATCACTACATTCACCTATGAAAGAAACTTAAGTTTAGACAACTCTCTTGTTGATAAGGTTGTGAATGATTTTGACATTATCATTATCAAGTCAGATTACAGTGTTGATCCTAAGGTATTTGATGCTTAAAGCCGAGAAAAAAAATGATGCTTTTTAATAGGAGGTGATGATCGAATCCGTCCCAAGAAATTCTTATAGAGGCTAAAAATGATGCCTTTTTGATGCCTATAAAATTTATATAAATTATACGCCTGAAGCCCTTACTTCACCAGCTTTCCATCAGGACCGACCCTGTCCACACGAGTGCTCCTCTCATGATATGACGGTTTCAGCTTAGCAAATTTTAAGAGATAGGCCAATAAAGCCTCCTCTTAAGATGCAAGAGTCGAAATGGAATGTTGTGAGTGGTCGTGGACGTGGAGAAAGAGGAAATAAGTAACGGCAAATATTTGTTAACATCTCTTCTCTTCTATTTTTAAAATCTTATTAGGGTATGAAACTCGCTTCTCTTCTCTACTATGACATACCTATGATTTTATCATAGCTTGTAAGACTTTAATTACATTTTTATAGTAAATCTTTTAATAAAAAAATTTGAGAAACCATTACAAAAAAATATATAGCTTCAAGGGTAGGGTTTATAATTTTAGTTGTTTTTTTTTTTTTTTTTTTTAAAAATAATTTTAGTTGTTTATGGGCCTTTGTTTAATTGGTTCTTTAGTTTTTCACTCTTTTTCCAAAAAAATATATTATTTTTGAAAAATATGCTCTTTTACTTTGGTTTTAAATCTAACTTTAAAAAAGAAGAATTTGTTTTCATGTGACCCTAAATATTTATCAACGATCAAACTCAACATTAAATAAATTAGACTTTTGTGGTTAGGCAAAAGAAAAAGTTAGGATGCGGAGTGGAATGCAATTAAAGGTTAGGTTTGTTACAACATTGACAATTCATCTTCCTTAATTAACCATTTTGTTTATATTCAAAATATATATATTAATTCAATATAACTTCCATCAAGTGGTTACCTGATTACATTTTTCATTAAAATTATAATGTTTGAACTATTTATAAATTGATTTTATCTATATAGTGATATCGAACAAATAAATTAACAAGTCAAATTATTAATAATGTAATAATAATAATAATATCACTTATAATTACAATATTTAAAAAAAAATTTAGGTATTGCTTATTATTCAATGTCATGTTTTCAGTTATCAAATAAGTATATGTGCAGAGATCAATAAAGCTATTGCTCAATACTGGTGGAGAAAGTCAGATAACCATAAAGGGAAGCATTGGTTAACATGAGAGAAGATTGCAATTTCTATATAAAAAAAGAGGTTTAGGGTTTAGGGATATAGAATTGTTTAATCAGGCCTTGTTAGCAAAACAAGGCTGGAGACTGATAAAATATCTTAATTCCTTGCTAGCTAGAGTATTGAAAGGTCCTTATTACTCTACTAGTACTTTTCTTCAAGCTTCTAGAGGGACTCAGAACTCCTTTGGTTGGAGATCTATTTTAGCAGGTAGAGATCTGCTTTATAAGGGGTTGCGTGTTTTGATTGGGGATGGTTGTAATACCCGTTTATGGGAGGATAATTGGCTGCCACTCAATCCCCCTAGACCCCCAAACAAAAGTCAATTTGCTTCAGAAGAGTTCACAAAGGTATCACAGTTGATTAATAATCATTCTGGTACTTGGAATGAAACTAAGGTTAGAGATTTTGTTAGTGCAGATGATGTTGCTGTGATACTATCCATTAAACTGACTAAAGATCAATGTCATGATGTCTTGGGTTGGCATTATACTCCTAATGGGGAGTATTCAGTTAAGTATGGATATTGAGCTGGTTCCCATATTGATTCAACTAACACATTACCTTTAAATTCAAATACAACTATACTTTTAAAACGTAAAATATGGCAAAGCAATGTTCCAGGGAAAGTTAAACACTTTCTGTGGAATGTATTGTCAAATATCCTCCCTGTTGGTGCAGAGCTTAGACATAGGCATATTACACCTCATGCCCTCTGTCTCAGATGCCAACAGCTAGAAACAATAAACCATATTTTCTTTGAATGTCCTGAAACACTTGCTATTTGGAATAATATCAATTCATCTAGTTTGGATCTATTGGATTCTTATGTTAGTCTAGAAGATAAACTAGCTTATTTAATTGAATGGTCACCTATATATATTCATATACATATTTGCCTTATTTACCATTGTACGTCCTATGGTGGTTATGGAAAGCAAGAAACAAGCTTTTCTTTCAACAAAAACTTTTGTCTTGGGAGAGTATTGTTCAATGTGCAGGTTCTGATTTGGAAGAATGGATTGAAGCTAATCAGGATCACTCACATGCCCAATCACACGTTCACCAAAGAGTTGATGTTCAATACAATGGCTCAAGATGGAAGAGACCAAGGCCTCAATGGCTCAAGATCAACTATGATGCAAGTTATATCGGTCCGCAAACTCCTGCTACTGCATGATGGGTGATTAGGGACTCGTTAGGTATCTTCATAGGAGCTGGTCAAGCTACAGGGCACCATGTTTCAAATGTCATTGAAGCAGAAATGCAAGCACTAGTTATTGCAATGCAACATGCTTGTATTAGGGGATATAAGAAAGTCACTTTTGAAGGAGATAACCAAAGTTTGTATAAGCTTCTCATGGGACAACAAATTTATTTTGAGTGGGCTAATTGGATTAGAGATATCATTTGGTGGACTAAGAAGTTTGAAGATGTACAATTTGAGTGGATTGGAAGGCAATCAAATCGATGTGCGGATATTTGGCTACAAAGCAATTACACAATAGCATCCCTTTTATGTATTATGCTCATCCTTTAACTTTCCTCAATACTCTTATTTGTAATGACTCTCTACATTAATAAATATATGTTTGTTGAAAAAAAAAAATAGTCACAGTTTCTGTCATTTCTAAAGAATATAGATTGTGGTATATATATTATTATTTATCACTAGAAAAGATTTTAATTTTTAAACATTTCTGGCATTCACGTTAAAACTATATGATTTTTTTTTGCACAAAATATATGATATTAAATTTATTGATTTAAGATAATTATAATTAATAGGAGTAAGTAAGTTAATGGTTATGTAATTTTTGTTATGATGGTTTAAAAAATTGTAGCTACAAATTTGAAGTGAAATGGAGCCACATAACGTTATCATAGAAAGCTAATATCTTGATGAATATTAGAAAGTGACCTCATAGTTATTATTTCGATAAGATTTTGGTCATTCATATAGAACTTGGATTACTTAACCAAATGTGACAATAATAAAAGTTAAAATTTCTAGATAAATCCTTAAAGAAAAGCACAATTAATAAGAGAATTTCAAGATCACAAAATAATAACACTTTTTCATCTCAAATGTTAGGAATTTTTATATCAAAAAAAAAAGCGATGCAATATTTAGAAGTTATGGTCATGCACAAAGATAAGCAAAGTTCTACCGTGAGTACTACAAAGTCTATCAAAGACACCGGCTACGAAATCATTGGTCTCATGTCCATATTCCAGAACATGTATCAGATACAATGATTTTTATTGTATCATTTAGAAACTAGTTAAAGCAATGCTAGGATAGCATACAAATCATATAAGAGTGAGACGCAAATTAAAGTAAAAAATAACATATTTTAGTTTTTTGTTAGCGTGTAAGGCTTCTCTCGTGAATATGCAACGTACAACTTCTTGTTTTTAATAGATTGTCTTTAGTACGTTTGATATTTTGTATAATTCGTTGTACTATGTTATGTACTTTGTCTTTTTTGTCACCAAAAAACAAAAATCACAAATTAAAACTAACTAAAAAGATCTATTCGACGAGAGAGCCATCTTGGTGTTGTAGAATCCTGCACTGAAAAAATCTTCTTTCGTTGTCGTGCTGCACGGGCTAGAATATTTGCACGCAAATTAGTTTTTAGATTCAAGTGTTATGAATTTTCATATTAACAACAATGAAAATGATGCAAAATTTAGAAGTCATAATCATACACAAGGATAAGCAAAATTCTACCGTAAGTACTACAAAGTCTATCAAAGACATCGCACAAAATCATTGGTATCATGTCGACTTTTCAAAATATATACTAGATATAATTATCTTTTATTGTATGATTTACAAACTAGTTAAAGCAATACTAGGATAACATACAAATCATATCAAAGTGAGACGCAAATTGAAAAAAGAAAATAACATATTTCAATTTTCTATTAGCGTGTAAAGCTTCTCTCGTAAAAATGCAACGTACAACTTCTTGTTTTTAATCGTTAAAAGAAAATAAAAAATAAAACATGTCCATGTTTATATTTTCGTGAATTTTTAAAAAGTATCTATTTATTTATTTTTGTCTTTTTTAAAAATATGTCTCTGTTTCTGGCGCAAATCCAGCGTTTTCAATTCTTTACCTCACAATAAATCCCTTCATATTTCACATTCGTTTTTTTTCTTCTCTTTACTAATCTCTCTCTAATCTGATTTTAATGGTAATTAAAGAAACAAAATGGGAAGACAACAACAACAATCGTTAATCTATAGCTTCGTTGCTCGTGGTACGGTGATCCTCGCCGAATATACAGAATTTAAAGGAAATTTCACATCAGTTGCTGCACAATGTCTTCAAAAGCTTCCTTCTTCAAACAACAAGTTTACTTACAATTGTGATGGTCATACTTTTAATTATCTTGCTGACAATGGCTTTAGTAAGTTTCTCTTCATGTTCTTGTTTATGTGTTCATGATTTGTAGGTTGTGGTTCTTTTATTTTGAATGTTTAGTTTCGAATCCTATACTATCTCCGATTTTTTTTAAGATTGATGTTTTAGACATTTTTTCTTGTTTTATAAAGATTATTTTTTAAAAAGTTTTCAATGCATATTTAAATAGTTATTTGTGTAGTTTAGGAAATATTAATTGAAAAATATGAATTATTGGATTAGGATTTGACCTATTGACATGGAAAAGTGTAGAAATTATTAAAACAATGTATTTATTGACTTAAATTTATTAATATGATCATGATTCGTTGTTTTAAGATTGATGTTTTAGACATTTTTTATTGTTTCGTACATATTGGTTTTTTTTTAGTTTTCATTGCATATTTAAATAGTTACTTATTTATGTAGTTTAAAAAATATTAATTGAAAATTGAAAATTCTTGAATTCTTGAATTAGGATTGATTCATTTACATGGAAAAGTGTAGAATTTATTAAAACAATGTATTTATTGATTTCTTAATTAATATATATATATATATATATATATGAAATATTTAAAAGATCAAATAATAAAAAACAGAGGGAGTAAAATTTTGTGCTCTACAAATTTATTTTTTTGGAAAGTGTATTAGGTTAGATACTTTCATGCATGTACTCATTGGATAAAATCTACTACTTTCGTTTCAATTTATTTGATGTTTTAGAGAATTTTTTTAAGTGATGTTTTCATTTTTTGATGTGAAATTTATTGTATTTTTTTATGTTTTTTTACTGTTTGTATTCTGCATATTGATTTATATGTTTTGGAATACATTATTTTATCTCAAAATTAAAAAATTAAATAATTTTTTAATTTGTGTGTAAAAAACTTAAACATAAAAAATATTGAAACAAAAATAGTATTTTAAAGTAAAAGGATAAGATAAAAACATAATGTATTTAATTATGGTTATGAAAGCTTGTTATGCATTGATGCTTGAGGAATATATATATGTTCTTGCACTGATTTCTATAATGCATGGCTAGTTTGAGACTAATGTGATTATGAAAGCTTGTTTTGCTTTAATGTTTGATTGTTGTAAACTTATAATAGATGTGAGAGAGTTAGAAAAATTATAAAAGAAAATGTAAAAACACAAGATTAAATGTTGTTCACAAATAAAAATTTGATTTTATTAAGGTGATATATTGTTTCAAAATGGATTAAAGTAATTATAAATAGAGACTAACTATAATTCAAAATTCTAAACTAATAGGTTTTATATATTTCGCCACAAAAAAGTTTTTAGTGTGAAACTGGCCTATAACATATTTATATCATATTTTCTGGACCGGACAAGGGTGGCAAACCTGATCCGAAGGGTAGATCCAGACCCGACCCGGAACATAAGCCACATATTTTTATTTAGATTAGGGCTTCTGAATGTATTGGACCGGATTTGGGTAGACCATGAAAGTTCATACTTAGGATATAAAATTATTTGGTCCGGTTGTACGGCACAATTATTATTATTTCTTTATCACCAAATGGATCATAAAAAAAAATTTTGCCAATTAATTTTGGACCATAAACCCGGGTTTATGTGACCTATGACCCTGGTCGGGCCTGCACCTCCAGGACCGGTCATGGGCAAAGCCCAGTGAAACATTTGTCTGTGACCCCTGGTTTTTTATTTTATTTTATATAGTTTATAAGCCCCTAATTTTTTAAAAAAATATATATATATTGGCCCAAATTAAAATATACATGAAATATTAGCTCAAAATTTTTTTTATTTTGTTTCAAGCCCCCGTAATCTCAGGGCCGGTCCTGTGCACCTCCCTTAACCCTATGACTTGCTAACCGAATAGTGAAATCCCAACTATTCTCTTAAAGGGTATTGTTATGTAGGGTAACTACATTTAAAGCATAATCAACATTTTGGTTTGAATGTAAATTTTGTGTTTAGAAACCTTGGTTTAATTTTAAGTGTTTTTATGCAGCCTATTGTGTTGTTGCTATTGAATCTGCTGGAAGACAGATAACAATGGCTTTCTTAGAGAGAGTCAAAGATGATTTTAGCAAAAGATATGGTGGTGGAAAAGCTAAAACTGCTAAAGCTAATAGCTTGAACAAAGAGTTTGGGTACAATTGACATTAATTAAATCAGCATTTAGGGCTCGGCATAATAAACCGAAACCAAAAATCTAAACCGAAACCGAGCCAAAAAATTGGATCCGAAACCGAACCGGTTATAGGTTGAAAACCGAATGGATTTTTATTTTTATAATTTTCGGTTATTTCAATAAACTGAACCGAAGCGAATTAATTTCGGATAACCGAATTAAACCGAAATTCGCAAACTAATAACCCTAAATCCCTAGTGTCATAATTAAGTTTATGTTGCATGTTTACAGATTTTTTCGGTTTACGTGGGTTTTCATATTTTTCGGATTTTTTCGGGGTTTTTAAAGATTTTTTTGGTTTTCATATACAAAATGGACTATATAAAAAATCTTAAAACCGAACCGAAACCGAATTTTTATAAACCGAACCGATCCGATTTTGACTAAAAACTCGAACGGTTTTTATATTTCCCAATTTCGGTTAACCGAAAACCGAAAAAACCGATCTGAAATCCGAATGCCCAGCCTTATCAGCATTTGAACACAAGAACATGAAACCTCTAAATTGCATCTTAGCTTGTAGATCTTTTTTTGTTTTTTAATTGGTTTTTTTTGTTGTAATGAAGGTCTAAATTAAAGGAGCACATGCAATATTGTGTAGATCATCCTGAGGAGATTAATAAACTTGCTAAGGTTAAAGCTCAAGTGACTGAAGTCAAAGGTGTTATGATGGAGAATATTGAGAAGGTAACATTTATCAATAGAGCCAGATGATTAAATCATGAGTCTTTTGTAGATGATTTTCTTTGTTAAACCATAAAAGTTTCGGGCTTTTAAAAGTTTTTCTTTAATTTTTTTTGATGATCAGGTAGCTATGAGTCAAAACTCGTACATTTTCCAAAAATTTTCTTAACTTTGTTTAATAGATTAAAAAACTAAAAATTTTGGTTTTTTCAAGAATATATTTTTGAATCATGTGTTGTATTACATTTTACATTATCTTAAAATCGGCCATACTTAAGAGTGAGGAGAGTAATTCAGAGCTTCATGGTATCATTTTCGATATTAGGCTTCTATCTAAAAAAATTGATGTGTTAAAGTTCTTTTTCGTTTCCGGTCTTCGTTATTCAAAATACGATATGTTGGTTAAACAATGTTCGAGGAATTTTTCTCTATTTTCGTGAATTTAAGAGTGGTGCCAAAAAAAAAGAAATATCAGCCATACTTACGAAATGTGTTTTCTGATATTTGTTTCTATGGTAGGTCCTTGACCGGGGTGAGAAAATCGAGCTATTAGTCGACAAAACTGAGAACCTTCGCTCACAGGTTAGTACAGAACATGTTCACTACGTAGATGACCGATCTTGAGACCAAACACGAGCTTGCAACCCATTTTATATATTTTAAAATTTTGCTTTAAGAACCGGCACATTTTCAGAATTTTACTTTAAGAACATACCCATGTTTTTTATTCTATATTGCGGATTTTAAAATCTTAGGATCGGCTCTGACTACATGTATATAATAGCATAACATGTCATGGATCATGCTCTTGTTTTTTTCTCAATAGGCACAAGATTTTAGAACACAAGGAACAAAACTGAAAAGAAAGATGTGGTTTGATAACATGAAGATAAAGCTTATAGTCCTTGGCATCATCGTTGCTTTAATTCTCATCATTTTCTTGTCAATTTGTCATGGCTTCAAGTGTTCTTAAACTTGATCACAGTCGAACTACATTGCTACTAAGCTAATTAGAACTCCTCTGCTTAGGTTAGTCCTATATGCTTTTGTAATTATTTTTGTTTTTGTTATAATTGGATCTATAAGCTTGATGATCCACTACATGAAATTGAATTTCAGTAAAGAATGACACAAAATAGATTTTACCCAATGTTTTGTCATATTTAATTTTTGGACCACAATAATCAGTTTAGTAATCTAAACTTTATTTTAAAGAAAATTTGCTCTACAATGTCAAATTTAATTTTGCGGTTTAGTAGTTTTTTGGTTGTATTCCATCTTGTAGCTCTGGAGGCATTACTTAGCCTGCTTACATTTAGCTTGTTTAAAATAGATATATATTTATGGTATCGAGAATCATATTTCACAACTATTGACTTTACTTTGATAATTAACCAACAGTGTAAAAAATTATGAGAAGTATAAGAGAGATTATGAGAATAAAAAGAATAAAGAAAATTATTGTATAGAGTTGAGAAACACTAAGGAGGCTACAGAAATTTATTCACAAAGTGAATTAGGTTAAACTTAAACTTTGTACTTTATATTTTTCTTCAACATAGTGAATGGCGAGAAATGATATTTAGTGTTACTAAATTAATGAATAAGAATTAAAAAAGAAGAAGTTAATTCTATTAATATGTGGGAAAAGAATGGATGGAATACTTCTTTTTTTGTCAAGGATGGAATACTTCTTATGTTGTTAATTGGTAACTATTAGTGTTTTCACACCTTAACAAAACATAATAATTATAGACTATAAGTACATTATTTTTGCAGTTAAACAATTTTTTATGAGTGCTCTAAAAATCGTTTTCTCTCCCTTCTTTCTAAAAAAAAAAAAAGTTTGATTGTCTTTCGTTTCCTTGCTTTCTCTTTCTCGTCGGCGTCCGGCCTTAGGCCGGCGCCGGACGTATGTACATACGGATCTTCGGCTTGGTTCTCTGTTCCTTTTTCTCTCTTGTATGTT
Organism: Iberis pinnata; assembly: GCA_900406425.1. Lineage (NCBI taxonomy): Eukaryota > Viridiplantae > Streptophyta > Magnoliopsida > Brassicales > Brassicaceae > Iberis > Iberis pinnata. The sequence goes on from OVBE01002622.1 coordinate 10,844, forward strand.
CTCGTTCGTCGTGTCTCTTCCTCCATCTTGTCCAGCCACTTCGAAGCTCCTCTTTCATGGTTGACCGACTCAGTTCCTGCTTCTAATCAAGGTTCCAACTCTCATGGCGCCTACATGCACCGGATCTGGAGTTTGAAGCTCGGATTTTGGTGTAACTTTTTCGATCTGGGGTTCCGATGCTACTTGGTCTCCGAGTCTCTTCCTCTTTTGCTACATGCTCTCACGGAAATCAAGCGATTTGAGTGGAGATTCGTTGTCTGTTCTCAGCTTCTTCTAAGTCTCTTCCATGGACAGATGGGTTTCTTCTTGGCTCTAGTTTGGACGAATCGGGTGGAATTAGATCGGCGGGAGATATTGCATGCAAGGCTTAGGGACAGAGTTTTGTTGGCGGCAGTTCATCACGTGCTTCACTGTTTTCATGGACCTGGCCTTTATGTTTTGGTTTCTAGGGTTTCTAATCCCACTTGTAATTATGGCCATTTTTTTGTTTGTTTTAGTTTATAAGTTCTTTGTTGTTCTGGATATGTCGTCTTCTTAGTTCTGTTAGGTCAAGGAGGAGGACAATTCTATAGGCACATGTGTACTCAGTCTAAATCCCATGTCGGTCTTTACCGGCAAAAAATGGTGTTAGGGGTTCTAATAAGTCTAGCTTATGGGCTTGACATTGTCATCCCGATTATGGGATTAGTTCAACTTCTCTTAGAAGTTTTCGTTTCACCTCTTAGAAGAGATCAGTTATCCTGTATGGGTTGTAATTCCCCCTAGTGGGATCTCATGTACTTTATGTGGGTGTTCACTCTTTGATCTAATATAACAAGTTGGCGACAAAAAAAAATAAAAAAACAATTTTTTATGAGTTCAAATCAATAGTGTTATTGTAAACTAAAATGTTTTCAACTAATGTATTTAAAAAAACTACAATTAAAATTAAAATTACATTCAAAGTTTTAAACATTTGTCTTCTTAAAAAAAACAGTTTTGATGTAATAACATAAACCATTCAGGATGAGATTTTATTTGATGTAAACTAACAATAACACCAAAAACATCTTACAAGAAGTAAAAAAAACTATATATTAACTACATTCTTCTACTCAAAAAGTATACAAAAGCATTGATCCAAAACACACAAAGAGAAACATCAACAAGCTAATTGATCTCTCAATGGTAAAATCTCTTCAAAGATAGGAAGTCTTCTTGTTCTATAAGGTCTTCTCCATTCTTTAACAAACTCATCAATCTCATCCATACCAATTTCACATTCCAAAGACACATAACCAAGACTTACTATTGCTTTATCTTCTTGTGGCTTTAACTCATTCAACAGCTCTTGAACTCTAGCTTTCAATCTTAAATCACTAAACCCATCTTTGTTCTCATTTAACACATCATGAAACAGAATTGTTCTTGCTTCATTATATTTCCCTTGTTTGATTAGACATGTACATAAATTACAAGCTTTGTTTGCATCTGGTTCTATCATTTGAGCTTTTCTATACATTGTTTCAGCTTCTGTGTAATCTCTTAGTTGCATATAAGCCCATCCTAAGTTTCCCTATAAAACACAAAATCAATTCTCATTAGATCATTTGTTACATCAAGAAACTAAAGATTAAGAATGGGCATTTTATCCGAAACCCGAAAACCCGGAACCAAAATCGAACCGTATTTAAATAACCCAAATGGTTTTATAATTTTTTAGTATGGGTACCCAAACCCAACCGGAACCGAACTGAAATCTGAATGGGTACCCAAAAACCCGGATATATATAAGTATTTTTTTTGGGTAAATCATGTTTTTTTGGGTAATTTCAAGTATTTCGGGTACTTCGGGTTTAAACGGGTAATTTAGGTAAAAATAACCGTTTTTAACTGAACCCGAATTTGTTTAGTTTTATATCGGTTCTTTATAAATTAACCGAACCAACCCAAACCGAATCAGACCTGAACCGAAATCCAAATGAGTACCCAAAAACCCAGATGTATATGTGTATATATATCAGTTTTATCTTGGATAATTTGGGTTTTTGATTATATTTTGAGTTTTTTTTTTGTTTTAGGTCATTCGGGTAGTAATTCATGTTTTTTGGGTAATTTCAGATATTTCGGGTTTAAACGGGTAATTTAGGTAAAAATAATCGTTTTTAACCGGATCCGAATTTGTTTAGTTCCATATCAATTCTTTATGAATAAACCGAACCGACCGACCCGAAACATACCCGAACTCAACCGACCCGGATTTTTAATGGTACCTAAATGGTGCTCATCAATACTATCCAAATTAACTAAAACCCGAATTACCCAACCCGAACCGAACCAAATACCAGAACGCTCAAACCTACTAAAGATTATGATTTTGGAGATTTATTAAACATACCAAGATCCTAGAAGTCTCTTTCTCTACGGTGACTTGAAACTTCTTCCCATGAGATCTTGCTGTTTTTGTTGGTTTACCATTGAATGCTTCTCCTTGATATATCATCCATAACTTTTGTTTTAATAACTTAACTTGCTCTTCAATTCTCCCACATTTCTGTTCAAAAACACACAAAATCCTTCAATTTCAACAATCTAACAAACAATAAACAAAGATTTTAGGGTTTCTAATATACCTTGTAGAGATCAATGAGGACATTATCAAGTGATTCTTGAGCTTGTTTAGAACAAAGATCTCTAAATAATTGAATAGCTTCAATAGCATCTTCTGCTCTATTTTGTTGTTTCATTAATAACGCCATATCTTTTAAAGCACTATCTACTCTATCTCTAGCTTTAATCGCTTTCCAAAACAAATCTATTGCTGCTTCTGCATCTTTCTCCACAAGCTTAAAATCCAAAATTCGAATCAATCAATCAATCAATTTCGATTACTTATCACCAGGGCCGGTCATGAGATTTTAAAATTTTCTAAAGGCCGCAAGCTACAATGGAAAAATAGACCAAAATTGTACAGTTTTTTAAAAAAATGGGCCGTTTTCTTAACTAAAATTTTTAAATTGAAAAATGGACCGCAAACGCATGCTTGCTCTGCTTAGGCTCAAGACCGGCTCTGCTTATCACAATCAATTCGATTTCGATTCATTACCTGAACATGTTTCGCTCTAACATAAGGACTATCTCCATGAGGTAATTTATGAACAACGTTATACGCATCTACTCTTCTTTGATTCATTATCATCATCGTCTTCTTCTTCTTCTTCTTCTCTCACTCTAGAATTTACAGATTTTCTCTCTCTAGTGTGTGAAGAAGAAAGAGTTATATTGAGAAAGAAGAAGAAAGAACTTAGATGGATTCTCGTCTAGGTTCATTTTTTTTGCAACTGGTTTCTAAAATACTACGGGCTAGTCGTTTTTGTAACCTATTGAATTTTGACACGTGTAATATCTTTCCTTATTATTCTCACACGACTTCGACTTAGCCAGATTTGTTAATTTTATTTTAATTGTATTGTTTTGAATATTTTTTATTTTATAGTGTATAGTTTAATTTATCCTTATTGAATAACTTGGTCCTATAAGTCCTAACTGTATTCTGCTTGAGTTAATATGACCCTTGGGGATTGTTGCTATTTTCATAAATTTTATTTTTTTTATATACAAAATAATGAATTGTAAATTTCGCCCACCGTTTTATAGAATGTAGCAAAATTCAATAATTTTTTTTATAAAAATGGTCGAATTGTTTTTTTAGAATCTTATAAACTCTGATTTATTTTCAAAATTTTAATTTAAAAAATGATCTATATTTTTATTTTATATTATAACTCAAAATTTCATAACTAATTCTGGTTGTGAAATTTATCATCGTTTTAATTTGAAAATTTTGAATTTAAATATTGATTAGATATTTTTCATAGTTTTTATTAAATCGATCCATGATCAAGTATATTATACATGATGTAGAGTTCTATAAAAAAATAAATGTGAAATTTCACAGTAGATAAGAGTCAAATTTTATAAGAAAAAAAAGTAAAAATATACTTTTAATTTTTCGATCAGTGTTATTTTTAAAAAAATCTAGAATATTTACAAATAAAGTTGGGTATTCCGATTTACAGTTCGGTTACGATTCTATTTTTTCGGTTTTATAAAAACTAAAACCATTCGATTTAAAACTACAAAAATTGTTAAAATAAAATTAGTTTAGTCCATGATTTCAATTCAGTTTTATATGTGAAATATAAAACATTATAATGGATACTAAATAAAAATGTATGTACAAAATTAATTAAAAAATGTAAGAAGTTAAAAATAAAGTTTAAATATTCAAATCAAATCTATTTAAATTTAAGCTAAATTAATTTTTTTTTGAAAAAAACTTATATATCGTCATCAATAGTTAAAAATGTTTGAACAGAAGTGAAATAAAAAAATCATAAATACATATACTATGTGAACTAAAATAATTCTTTCTTATATTATGATTCTAACTAAACTTTTTTATATAGTTAATTCGAAATATATATATATATATATATAGTTATTTAAAACCAAAAAACCCGAACAATTTTATGGGTTTTAACCTAACCGAAACTGAAATATTTTTATTCTCATAACCTAATAATTTTTAAGTAAATCCAAAACCGAACCGAATCACTTAATTATGATTCGGTCCGTTTCGTTATTTTTGATTACGATTTTTTTTTGTCCAGCTCTATTTACAAACATTATTTCATAGCCTACAATTATATTTAACACCCTTATTAATGTGCCAAGTAGCTCGATTCAGTACTACCTAACATCTTCTTTTTTTTTTTCTTTTGCCAAGTTTATAATTTGATCAACGTGACAAAATATCTCTCAAATTTCATCTGTTAATAAATGTGCATCTAATATTGATATTTCGAGGCAAAGAGATGGACCTACGTGTCAGTCAGATGGCCATTCGTGTCGCGTTTACTTTTCACCCCCGACGACTTTTAATTTATTTAAATTAAAAGTTCGGTCCAATATTTCTTGAATTTCTCACTTTCAAGCCTTATATTATTTTGTTTAGTTGGTTTTTCAAGTTTGTTGCTATGGTTATTTCTTGGGGGTAATAGTAGCTTCAATTTCTTTATTGTGTTTATAGGAAGTTTTGCTAATCGTTGATGGAGGTTATGAAGTTTTGTTTGATGTAATTTGATCATTGAATGTCAATGGAGTTTTGTTAGTGAAATGTAGATTTAATAATCTAAATAACTTAATTTTATTAATCACCAGAACCATCTATTTATAGATATTAAATATAATTTTTAGCTTCACCTCCTTCCATGGTCTCTATCTCCGTTGGTGAATGTCTGTCGGAGTCACTAGAGCATCCCAACCCTCTTTTATCACTTTATGTTGTTCTCGTCGTCTCTCTCCTCTCGTCGTTTGCTTTTTTTCCCGTCGCTTTTTTTTTTGGGTCTTACCACTCAACCACATTTGCTTTAGTCTTCATCCTCTCGTCTATCATCTTCTCTTACCAGTCTTCAATGAATATCTCCACCAACACTATTCCAGCCTATATATACTTTCTCTCACATTTAAATCCATATATGAAAAGATTAGATCTAGTATATCTTCATCCAAATCTATCACTTTTCTCCTTAATGGAGATTATTATGTCTTGGATGGTGTTGCGTGTGTATCATTCTGGTCACTCATGTATTGAAGTTATTACTAGATTTGTTATAGTTGTTACCAACTCTAAAGATTTAGTCCTTTGTATTAGCCTTGTTATGATTGTCATCTCGTAGCCATCAGCTCGCACTATGATTCCAGTTAGGTTCTCCATTTCGGATTTGAGCTTTTCGAATATGAGATTTTCAAAGCGATTTATTGGACTAATGTTGTTAGTTTACATTATCTTATGATTCTCTACTGCTTTGTGAAATTTCTGGTATCGGGTTTATGGTTGTATCCCTTCCATTGCCAGACTCAAGCTCATTTGGACTAAGGAAAACTCAGCAAGATTCATTCGAGTTGACTGTGAGTCATTTAATTGTATCCCGACTGAGGAAAATTCATGTCTTACTATTGCAATCAAAGTTTCTCTCATTGGTAGAGTTTTAATCTTTGAGTTGGTATTCTCACATCATTCTGCAAATGTCATGTATTCCATAAATTGTTTGTCTTTTGCTTGGTTGGGTTACTTGGGTATTTATTGCCATATTTACTCTCTTTTAAAATTTTCTGTTTTGTCCTCTAGTGTAGGAGATCATTTTACAGAAAATAAGTGTTTGGAAGAAGATTCATATTGGCTTTTTGGAGCCATCTTCGATCACTTTTTGCTTGAAACAAGGATCTTCCATGTTGATGCAGGAATGTCATAGTGTTACTTGTTATACATGTTTACTGCACTATCTTTTTCTTTGGATGAGATCAAATATTTATTCAGCTAAGCTAATATTCATGGCATATACCTGCCAAGCCTTGAGAGCAAATCTTTCCTATGTAATCGAAAAAGGAAAACTTTATCTTCAGTTTGAAGACAAATCACCGATTGTTGATTAAGCTATGCAATTCTAATAACTAGTTCAATGAGTTTTATTGCAATCTTGATGATTTCAAATGGTTGAAGTCCTTTTCATCATTCTATCTTTTATGTAGCCATTTCTATGGTTCATCTTGTTACTTTGATTGAATTTTGTATTTTGGACATTCATCCTCTGTAACTCTGATCTAATGAAAGTAATCATTTGACAAAAAATCTAATATTAGAAGGATAAATATAAATCTAATCTATATTTTATGTGATTTACATAAATATTAACTAGAGTATATTATACACTATGGTAATTTATATCTTTTTGTATATACCTCCAATACTCTCCACACGAAAAATATGGGATGCAAGTGCAAACTATGAAATCATAAATGGAACACCTATGCCGTGGACAATTTGTCGAGGACGGACAAAACAATCAATAGACTCCTCTGGAAAAGGCCTTCAATATTTAAAGTAGGGATGAAATTTCAATTCGTCTTTGATCTTTAAAAACAACATTGGGAATAACGTCCCGTGAGCGCAAACTATGCAGCTCCACAAACAATTTTCCAATCTCGATAAGTTCTTAAATCATACTTAAAGCGATCTAAACCTAAGTGTTTTATGAGAACTTACTAATAATTAATAAAACTTGTAAAATCCCCGATCCATTAGGTAAGTAATCGAAAAACGAAAAAATTGATAAATCCCGAAATCAAAGAAAGTTTAAGTAAAACACCAAAAATAAATCTTAAAGAAACTAACTAAAGAAACATGAACGTGTATTTCATGGCATGAAATACCTTGCAATCCAACCTAGTAGTAGTACATGATTCCCCATCTTCTTCATCATTATCTTTTTTGTAGGTTAACTTCGATCCACGAGAATCGAAGGCTCTGATACCATGTAGATTTAATAATACGAACTAACTTAAATTTATTAATCACCAGAACCATTTATTTATAAATGTTAAATATATTTCTTTAATCTAATAGAATAAGGATAAATATAAATATGAATCTTGGACTTCCTATATTTTAGGGAATTTACATAAATCTTAACTAGAATGTATAATCTATATCTTCTTGTTTATATACTTGTTTTTGTGCATAACCCGGATAACAAGTTCAAATTCCATAACAAAAGCATAAACATTATTAGATAGACATATAGACTCATAGACAATTTTTCCGAAATTTGGAGTAACAAAAACAACATAACCGAAGAAGATTAACAACTTGAAATCCATGGAAAACTTAAGGTTTGAACCGGTTTTATTAACTATCAAATAGAAAATCATCTAGAGAGAGTGATTTTTGTAAATAATCCATAACCACAAACTCATCAAAATGATCTTCCATGCATCTTCCAGTCTTGAGAAATATACTTGTTTATCTCACATTTGTAATGTAGTTTAGTTCATAGACTTCTCTCGTTTGAGCTAATTTATAGGGATATAGTATTGTTTCATGAAGTAAATGTTTATAAATTCTAATATTCTACTATTTATTTTTCTTTGATGATATAACAATATTATAAATGAGAATAAAGTTATTATGATTCAAAAATATTATGGATTTCTTAATTTATCAGTTTACCTTGGACATAATTTATCAATTGTATTGGCAATCTTTGGATTAGTGATGTGTGCCTTTTTTTATCATTGGATCTCACAAAGGTTCAAACTCAATGCAAAGTGGCATTGCATTGCTAAAGGAGTATTAAAAACTATCATCAAATTGATTACTTAGATGAACAATCATGTGGAATCTTGTTTTTCATTATAAATGGCTAATTATACGCAAAAATGTGAAAAAAATAAAAAAAATGCAATCGACTGATTTATTTTTCACTCAACAAATTACATATATTGTATTACTTCCATTCTCAAGTTATGACCTTTACTTGTGCTGATTTCGGTTTTGGCTATGGGATAACTTTTTTATGCACGAGAGAAATTTGTTTGTAGAGCTTCATCTTTAACAACCGTTCAAATTCCATTAACCCAATTGGTTGTGTCTTTGCTTTCGGTTCCCAGAAATTTATTATATTGACTGATATATGGATTGTAGTTGTTGAGTGACTCTAAATTATTTGTTTATCAGATTTATAATCTTATTGTAGGATAAGGGCTTAGCGGCCCATGTCCAATAAGACCAAGCCCGTCACCAAAGCCTGTCGACGCAAGGCCCATTCTATGGAATCGACGAGGCAGGTGGGACCGCCGCCAAGACAGTGGACCTAACCTCTTTTAGTTTGGCGAACAGTGATCTACGGACCGACTCGCCGAAGGAACATGACGCCTAGCCAACTATCCTGCATAGACGAATGATGACGAGACGAGTATAAATAGAAGATGAACCTGAAGTGAAAAGGGGTTGGCATTTATAGAAGGAGAAAGCTTTAGACAGAAGTTAGAGTAACGTATCGACGACCAAACCATCTAAGCGCGTCGGACTTGTCGACGCGCCTACTTTTGTTTCGTTTGTAATTTCGTTCATTATGTTGTAGTTGACCTTTGGCTCCAGAAGTATGTTGTTTTGTCTACCGTCTTTTGGGTTGTTTAATCCAATGGACGATAAAAAAGGATCCCAATTTACAATATTTTGTTGTATCCAAATAACTTAATCCAAAGTTTGATTACAAAGTGGAGAGAAGAATAAAACTAAAGTGATATATATATATGCTAATGGAAACATCATGATTTCAAAGTCACGCCTCAACATTCTTTGTTAATTCACTTTTATGAAAAAAAAAATATTTGTTAGCTGTAATTATTACCATTAATGAATATCATACCTTTCATCATTTTTTCGATTATGTATAAAGTATACTATATTTAGTATGTTGTGTATATACGAATGCGTAGATGATGCAAACAAAAGAAGACTTAATATTTTTATTTATTTATAATAAAAGTATATATTTACTCACATTATGCATGTCTAAAATCAACAATTCTTTAGTGTAAAATTAATAAAACTTTACAGATAATGTTATATATTTCATTACATTTCAATAAGTCAACTGATAACATTTTCATGTATAGCTTTTACCCTCAAAATATTTTAGAATTTTAAGACTTATTTAAATATTGTAGAATTTCGATTCAGAATATAATTAAAATTTTGAGAATTTTTGGTTTATTTAAATATAAATATAACTAAATTTTGTAGATATATAATTGTATTTTGAATATTTCAAGTTTCATTGGATTTTCGATTCGATTCCGATTCCTATTATAATCTGTTAAATATTTACATTGATTTTATTTCTCTTCGCAAGGCCGGTTTCATGTTCAACAATGGTGGTTCAAGTGAACCATTCAATTTTTGTAAAACAAATATTAATTTTGGTATATATTTGTTAAGTATAATTGAAGATATTAACAAAAAAATACATTTTATACTATTAAATTTGTGTTTGATCTTGTAAAATATCTCATAAACTTTTACATATATTTTATTTCATACTATAATATTATATATTTTTGTTTATTTTTATGGGAAATTCTCAAAAATACCACAAAATTTAGGTTTATTTTTAAAAATACCACACACTCCAAAAGTTCTAAAAATATCACATTTTTTTCCGAAAATACCACAAAAATACCACAAATTTTGAAATAGCTTTAAAACTTCAAATTTAAACCTTACCTCCTTCAAAACTAAACCCTAAAATCTATTTAGTGAACCCAAACCTAAAATTTTAAATTCTAACCCCTTAAAATTCACTTTTTATATTTGTGGTATTTTTGGAACATTTGGGAGTGTGTGATATTTTTGGAACTTTTGGGAGTGTGTGAAATTTTTGGAATTTGAACTTTTTTTTATGGTGTTTCAAGGAATTCCTCTATTTTTATTCATACACATATTTTAAACCAAATATAATTTATTTCTAGATCCGCCACTATCTTTTCGATACTTTAGTTCGGTTCTTAACGTTTTAACCAACCTATTATCTAATCAAAATTTTATTTTATAGTTTCACTAGAGTAAATCATTAAAACTAATACTTTTTAATATATCATAAAAACGCTCCTAACTTCTCTATAATTTATTTAAAAATCCAATATCACAAACTCAAATTAAACTTTTAATATAAAACATAATTTTAAAAGAAAACATACAAACCCTACAAAAGTGTCCCCATATACCCAAAAATTACATCATTACCTAAAAACACATAAACATTAACACATCACTCTCTCTTTTCATTTTCTCATATCTTTCTTCTTATTACAATCTCAATCTTTAAGACAAAGTTCATTAAAATTTAGATCATCTGGCGACATTAACAAGAGAAAAGTGTTCAGCTTTGGTTCAATCTTGTTACATACCATCAAGAACTAGTTGTTCTAACAACATAATTATTAAAGTTGAAGATGGATTTAGCTTCAGAGGAGGAGGAGGAGGAAGAAGACGGTGGAGAAAACATGAAAAGTACACCGGAAGAAACTGCACCGCCGTGTCTAGTGATCTTAAAAGTAATCTTAAGATTAAGAGAGAGACAGAGAAAGAGAAAGGTTTAGAGCAAAGGAAAGTAGTAAGTTGGCCTGATGCTTATGGTAAAGATATTGCTCATGTTCAAGAGTTTGAGCTTAGGTAAATCTTTATATATATTATATATTTTTAGATGTGTTTTTGGTTTTGTTTATTGTTTTTTTTTTAATTAAAATTGTTGGGTTTATCTGTTTATTTTTGTTGACAATAATAACTAGAATAATTTCTTGAATTAATTAGTTTATTGATAAAATATCACACTTTTTGTTGTTACAAAAATATCAATAAATTACTTAATTCCGAAAATAACAGAAACATAAAAGTTTACGGTTTATTTATTTTCTGTTTGAATTTACTAATTAGAGTTTAATATGTATATTTGAAGAGGTTATGGTTTAGTTTTGAATATTTATGATCTAAATTTAAATTTTTAAAAGTTGTTTTAATTTTATGATATGTTTAGAACACAAACGTTTTTGTGATATTTTTTAAAAAAATTGAAGTTTCTTATATATTAGAAAATAAAACTTATAAAGTAATATTTTTTAAAACGTTCTAATAATTATGCACTACAGTAAAAACAAATCATTAGATTACAAATTTATAAGTTTATAAGATTTAATATAGGGGTATCTAAGTATTTAAGTTTCTAAATAGTACTAGATTTTAAGTTTGAGTGTATCTGGTGGTATATGATATTTTTGAAGGGGAAATAGGTTGTCAGCCCAAAAAAATCATTAGATTACAAATTTTGATCGGTTAAAAATGGTTTTTTATAGTTAATCTTTGAATTTATCGGTTAGGTTCTTAGTGCCAACTTTTAGTTTAGAAAATGTCATCTTTAATATTGATGATCATGGTTTGATTCTATAGTATATATAATGAGTACTACAATAAGACTATAAAGTTATTTCATAAAAAGTTACAATTTTGGATTATAGATGAGAATTTGGAACTTGGTTGGTTAACTTTAGTTATTCAAAAACCGGTTATCACCGGTTTACCTTACTCCGTTACATTTGACACTAACCAACTTTTGTGGAATTCAATTGCAGTGCATCAGAGGATGGAGAACATGCAGAAAATTCCAAAAGAAAATATTGTGGTGTTTGTATAATTCAATAATATGATCATAATCTTTTTGAGTTGATTTTTTAAAAAAACTTAAGACTATTTGAAATGAGTTTATTCTTGTTTGCTTTTTTTTATTAATCAATTTTAGCTCTAAATCACAATGGATCAACACAAGTTTGTTTTTTTAATCAATTTTATCTTTAAATCACAACACAATGTCTACTCTAATTTCATCACATAGCAACAATCATATCACCAACATTCCAAATAATAAAAACCGAATAACAAAGAAAGAATCATAAGCAAAATTGGGGTTCTGCATACAAACCGAAACCCGAAATCCGAATCAAAACCGAACTGAAAAACCGAAACCGAATCATTCTTTTAAAAATCCGAACGATTTCTATATATTTCAACCTGAAAACCTGAATCAGAAACTCGAACTGAAACCCGTAAGTATAACTTAAAAACTCGTATATATGTGACTATATACGTAATTGTGAGTGGATAGTTAGGATTTTAGGTGAAAAAAGTAGGTTTTTAGTAAGGTAATTCAAATATTTATGCGTTTTTGTCCGATATTTCAGGTTTTTGATTCAATTAACTAGGTTTTAGCTATTTTGTTCGGATAATTTGGATTTGTTACAAATATTTTGGATTTTCGATTCTATTTTGGATCCCTATAAAAATGGAAAACCTACCCGGCCCCGAATAGACCCGAACCGAATTCGAACATAATTTTTAAATAACCCAAACGGTTCCTATATGCCCCTAACCGAGTAACTCAAAATATGAATTACCCGAACCGAACCCCGAACCCGTATCGAAATACCAAATGCCCACCCACCCCTAAGCAAAATATAAATCATAACAACATTAAAACACACATCATTTTTCAAATTTCCCCCCACTCTTATATAAATTGAATTTGATTTTTCTCTTAGTTTATTAATACAAGAACCATAAAACAAAGTTCTACAATTTTTTTCTTCCACCAGTAATAATAACAATAATAATAATCTGCTAGACTTTTTTTCCTATTTCAGTAATTTATAACACAGAAACATCTTCTTACTTGTTGACTTTCACTTTTTTATCTTCAACTGTTTTGAGATGACTTATTTTTCTTAGCTTTATTCTTCTCTTGAATCTTCTTCTTCTTTTCTTCAGATGTAATCCAATTATATCCTCTTGGAATTGCAAATGGATCTTGATCATTTTCAAATTTACTAGTATTATTATTAAACACACCATAGCTACTAGAACTTGATGATGGACGTTGACTTGGTGTTTTAATCCATTGAAACCATGAGCTTGAGCTTGAACTTGATGATGATAAGCTCTGTATTGTTGTTGTTTCCTCTTTAGGACTACTGTTCTTAGGACTTGATGGTGGTGTAAGAAACTCATCTTCAATAGCTTCAAGTTCTTCAAATTTTGTAAATGTAACAAGTACTCTAATTGTTGGAATCACTGGTATAGCAACCTGTGATGATGATTTCAAGATTCATATGAAATTAACCGAAATAACCGAAAACTTATGATAGGCATAGGGATATTAAACCGAAACCGAAAATTCAAACATAAACCGAACCGAGAAAAGGTTATGAAATGGTTTAGGTTATAGCTCATAAACCGAATGGATTTCAATTTTTTTTAGATTTTCGGTTTTTGAAATAAACCGAAGCGAAATCGAATTTATCTCGGATATCGAATTAAACCGAAAATGCATTTACTACCCCTAATTTAAGTTTTATCATTTTAGTCTTTTACTCAATTAAGATTAACCGAAATTGGAGTTTTAAGTTTTTATTTTCCGGTCTTTTCGGATTTTTTCAGTTTTTTTTTTTGGGGTTTTCGGATACAAAACGGGTTTTTTAAGTCTCAAAACCGAGCCGAAACCGAATTTTTTAAAAACCGATCCGATCCGATTTAGACTACATACCCAAACGGTTTCTATATGTCCCAACCCGAAAAAACCGATTCGAAATGCGAATGCCCAGGACTAACTTATAAGATGTTTTTAAACAAACCTTGACTGGGAACGTTCCTGAAGGTAGTTTTGTAGTCATAAGCTCTCTTAAACGTCGAATCGCTTTCACTTTGTTCGCGAGTATATCGAGTAATGGAAGTAGTTCTTTAGTCTGCAATGGGAAGCTCTCGGATAGCCAGAGGATCGGTCTAAGTCCTTTCTTGTACTCATTCTCTTTGCTTCCTTCTTTCCTCTTACTAGTTCCTCCGATTTCGGATGTTGAAGGTTTGGATGAATCTCGGTTTTCGATAACTGTCGAATGTCTTGCCGATTTTGTCGATCTTGAATCATTATTGTCTCCAAGAAGATCACTTACTTTCTCATCAACACAAAGCGAATTTCGTGGAGGTACATTACTTCTTTTATGTCCTCGCCAACCGCTGAACCATCCTTTCTTGTTTCCATCCATTATCGGAATATCCCGATCAACCCGATCCACGGAAGAAGAACCGCTGTTATGCTGTTGAGGTTCAGGTGAATCCAACTTCAATGCTAATTCCAATTGCTTCTTCTCATCTTCTGTTAAGATATCTTCAAGATCTTCGCTTTCGTTCTCTTGATTAGTATTCGAAAAAAGCTCTTCATCGGTCATCGCGCCCGGTACTCTTCTAGATTTGATACTAACAACAACATTGTTCATATCATAAACTTTAGCTTTCCATTGACCAACCATTTCCGTCTTCTCTTGTCGTCTCCATGTTAACTGCGGAAACAGAATCGCTTGAGTAACATCGATCCCGGGTCTAAAGATGCTAGTTTTCGACATTGCGGCTACTTCTTGACGAACTTCTTCATCGGTAGCCGCAGCACCAGCACCGTCTAATGCATTCATAATCTCTTTCTCTTTATGTGATATCATAAGTAAAGAACCTGAAGGTACTTTACCGTCTTCTGAACCATCACCGAGGAAAAGTATAGTCTGATCAGATCTTTGAATCTTGAAACCGTCGAATCCAGCTAATGTCATATCTGCTCTTAGATTAGCACCTCTTTTCCAAATCTTATAAGTATCCGAAGGCGCTACTCTAGAAATAAACGGAATCACAGAGCTTTCGAAATGGAATGTGATCTCCATATAGAAATCTCTCATTCTATGCATTGTAGCTACAAGCCGAGGCAATCTTCTACACCATTTAGCCCAAGCTAGAGGCTGATAATGCCGAACTATGATCATAGCGATTCGCTCTTCTCTACCGCATATAGCTTCTTGTAATGCACTCCATCCTTGTTCGTTTTGTAAACTCCAATCAGCTCCTGAAGCCATTAGCATCTCTGCGGATGTTTCGTCACCGAGCTTTACAGCTAAATGAAGAGCTGTATCTCGGTTAATTACATCGCGTCTGTCGATTACTGATGCAATCGAATCGGCTTTTGTCTCTTCGGTTATAGAATCTGCTTCGGTTTTGATCTCGGACGGTGCACGCATTCGAGGAAGAGAGGATAGTAATCTCCTGAGATTAGTGTAATCTCTAGTGACTACAGCTTGATGAACAGGACTATGACCATACTTGGTCACATCAATGGTGCTTGACATAATGAATACAAAACTAAACAAACAAATGTTATAAAGATTCAATCTTTAACCCTAAATCAAGTTCCATTTCCATTATCTTAAAAACCCTAAAACTGTAAGAACCCAATCAATTTCAGATTAAACCAAACAAATCTCTAGAATTGGAGATAAAACCTAAAACCTAATCAAAATCCCCAAATGCTTAACCAAAAGTTAAAACCTAGAATTGAATCACTCAACACTCTAAATTCAGAAAAACCCCCAAATTCGAAAACCTAGAAATTTCTTCAAGCCTAGAAATATAAATTTCCGAAAAAGGAAAGCTTTTTATCTATACCCAGAGATCAAGAAATCAAAATTTTTGTTCTTATCTTTCCTCGAAAGCAAAAGAACGTATCGAGATTCGTTGCTTTTCGAGGAATTAGATCGGACCCAGATCAGGAAAAACTCAAATGAGAAGATTGATTTTGAGGGAAGAAGAGATCTAACGAAGTAGATTTGAAGTTTTGAAGAAAAGAATATTAAGAGTAAAGAGGGCAGAGAAATCGAAGATAGACACGATTCGTTTTTAGCTTCAAAGTTTGGTCGGGAAGCTTATTTACTACTAGATGGAATCTGAAGAGAGCTTATTAGATTTTTTGATAACCGTTAGAAGCTACTATGAAAATTATTACGATAAATCTAACATTAAATATTTAAGATTTTTGGTGTACAAAAATAAATTTTGATTTGAAAGAAAACTAAATGGTCAAAACAATTATAGAATTAACATAAAATATATTATTTTTCTATCAATTTGATTGATGTTTTATAAAATTTTCTTTTTTTAATTAAAATGATTGATTTTTTCAATTTTTAACATATATTTCATTAATTAGTTACAAAATTCTATAAATATTAAATGTGAATTTTTTAATTTTTATTAGTTAATTTATATAAAAAGATGTATAATCTATTAAATCAAAATATTTAATAATTAAAATTTAATATGTGTGAAATTTGTAAAACATCAAATAAATTAATACTGAAAAAAGAATAACTAAATTAGAATGTATTGAGAAATTAGTTTGGTCAGTTCAATGGATAAATTTCTTAAAAAATACCATCAATATTAGTTTGTGAAACAAATAATCACCGATTCATAATAATTCTAAAAATAGTCCTAAATATGTTTTTTTTCCAAAACTATTACAAACATAAAAAATTAAATTTTAAGAAGTTTAAATTTTTGTATATTCACTATTTAAATTTATAATTTAATATCGAATGAATTATGGTTTAGTTTAAGAATTAATGTTTAAATTACTAAATTTACAGTTTTTATGTTATTCTTAGAACAAAAATATTTTTATGATAGTTTTGGAAAAATTGTAAATATATGATATTTTGAAAACAAAACTAAAAATAATATTTAGAAAACCTTTCGGTTTAATTTTATATACAAAAAATAGTAATGTTTTTTTTTTGTATGAATGATTTGGATGCAGAAAAAGCCAAATTGAAGCCAGAAAGGATATTTTTCTCGAAAAAATCATTAATAAACAACCAAAATAATTGGTTTTGTGGCAATTGGTGACTTGATTATCCCAATAAATGATAACTGTACTTTTATGATCTTCTTTAATTTTGCAATTAAACAAATCTTAACGAAGTACGTTTTGTCATATAGTACTTGTCAATTAATGTGACGAGTACGTAAATTGCGTGTAATTATATAATTCATATATTTGAGATTATAGTTATTAATTTAAAAAGGTTGACTTAGAAAATATATGTTTAAAGAGAAACGTATAATGAGTTTCAACATAATAATACTAAAGTTATCAGATTGTTAATATCGATTTGTATTAAATTTAATTGCTGTGAAATGTTAAAAATAGCTTTTTCAATTACATCATACTCCCTATATTCCATTGTATAAGATGTTTATAAGTTCTATTGTTCAATAAATAAAATTTTAAAAATCAATCAATAGGAAAGTATCATGCATAAGTAAATGTAAATTTTGCATTTAAACTGAAAAATGTAATAAATAAAATAAAAAAACTTCTGCTAAAACATCTTATAAAAAGATTAACAAAAAAAAAATCTTATTAAATAAAATGGACGATGTAGTGTTTAGAGTTACTCACAAAGAAAAAACACATTTTTAAAAACTAAAAATTAAAAATTCAATGATTTTGACTAGAACCAGAACGCGTTTAACGTGGATGCGACACGTTAAACAATTGTGACATGTGTCATTGTTAATTAAGATTATGACATGAGTCAACGTAGTATTTTAAAGTAATGAAAATTTTCTTTTTGTTATTTTATTACTCTTTTTAAATAATATAATAACAAAATAAAATATTTATTGCTTTTTAAATGGTAATTACATAATAACAAAAGAAAAATATTAATTTTATACATAGATTATAAGATTAAAATAACAAAAATATATGACATATAAAAGATTAATAATATAAATTTGAAGAGCAGAAAATATATATACACTTTTATGTTTGTTTAAACCTAAAAACAGCAACATATGTTGATGTTAGTTTTAACGATTTTGTAAAAAGAAACTAGAGATCAAAATAACTAATAATAACTAAATTTTAATTTTAACGTCGATTAAAATATATAATAATACTGGTTATCATATTTAAATCTAAATAATTTACTTATATCCGCGTATCACGCGAGACCTATTCTAGTATATATATATATATATATTGACTTTATAATTTTAAGACTCAAAAGCGACGATTTTGAGGTTATGTATCTTTAACATTTTATTGAGAAACAATAACTTTATAATTTTAAAGCATGACCATATAGACTGTCTTGATTTCTTGATGCATCACGAATTCACGAGTCGTGACATGACAATGACATAAACTTTTCTTCTCATGATATTTAAAACAACAAAAGCATTACCATATAGTAAGTGACTCGACCGGTCCGGATGAAAAGTTAGAGAAGCAAAAGTTTCAGACACATAATTCATATCAGTTTTAGGGGCATCAAAAATCAATTATCATATGTAGCATTGTTGTTTAAGCGTGCTTCCATGACAGGTTCAATCCCCAGCTTCTGTCATTTACTAAATGTATATAGTTAAAATGCATCATTTTTGTCATCCGCTTTAAACAATCAAATACCTTAGAACTGATATGGGTTCGGGTTGACAGAAAAAAAAGAACAGAGAGTAAGTGTAACAACAAAACAATTACAATTCATTGTCTAAATCTTCACCACATCAATCCACACCCTTACTCTATCATGTCCGAGTGGAACGAAGTGAACCTTTTCGTTTGGATCATCACTTACCCAACGTCCTTCAGCAACTGTTCAATGATCTTACACTTCTGGTTTTCTTTCCAAGCTTCAGCTTCAATGCGTTGTCTAAATATGCATAAATAATTATTACACATGCATTATTATATCAACAAACAAAAA
>OVBE01002623.1:0-29856 GCA_900406425.1 Iberis pinnata
TTTGAGATATATATATATATATATATATATATATATATATATATATATAGTTGATTTTATAATATGAAAAAATCTGAACGGTTTTACGGTTTTTAATCGAACCGAAACAAAAATATTTTTATTATCCTAATTTAACGGATTTCTAAAAAAACTCAAAATCAAACCGAATCACTTACACACGGTTCGGTTTGGTTTTTTTAGCCCAAATTATTACTAGCTTAATCCTGTTTATCAAAAATACATATATAAAATGTTTATTAAAATCATAGCTAAATTCTTACTTTAGATTATAACCTTTTTATGTCAGATATTTGAGTGGTTGGTTATTTGTTGAGTTGGATATGACAACTAATTTTCACTATCCGGATTATTGTGATTAATTTATGAATATTTGAATTTATCTGTTCTGAATAAAAAAAAAGTCAAGTTGAAAAAGTCAGTTCAAGCACAAGTTTACAAGTTGTAATTTCGAAGTTCCATTTTCTTATAATTCCAATCTAATGTCTCTATCAAATTCTTGTTACGTATGTTTCGAGCCAAACATCATTATAACTATTCAATTTTATGATTTTCTTCTTAAACTTTCCTTTTTTTATATATATAAATATAAATCTCCTTATATCAAAAAAAAAAAACTCAAAGAGAAGAAAAAAAAAAAGAAACAACTTTGAAAAAACCTCCCGAAATAATCTCTCTCTCTTTCAATGTCTCCTCGCCGCAATATCCCTTCTTGGCTCCGTCCTTCTTCCGATCATAACCATACTCCACCACCGTCTTCTCCGTTATCCTCCGGCGATCCAAATCTAACAACATGTCTTTACCAAACAGATCATGGTGTCTTTTATATAACATGGTCTCGTAGTTTCTTAGGTGGTCACTCTTTGAATCTCTTTCTACACTCTCAAGATTACTATAATCATTCTTCTCCTCTCTCTTTCTCCTCCACTGATCTTTCTCTTTCCTCCGCCGTGTCCTTTCATCTGAATTTAAACACATTAGCTTTTTGGAGAAAACGTGGATCTAGATATATTTCTTCTAAAGTTCAAGTCTTTTGGGATTTGACTAAAGCTAAATTCGATTACGGATCTGAACCTAGATCTGGATTCTACATTGCTGTAATCGTTGATGGAGAAATGGGTCTTTTAATCGGAGATTTAGTTAAAGAAGGATACACTCGTGTTAAATCGGTTAAACCACCGATGAATCCACAAGCTTTGATTTTAAGGAAAGAACATGTTTTTGGAGTTAGGGTTTTCACAACGAAAGCGAGATTTGGTGGTAAAAATAGAGAGATTTCGATTGATTGTAGAATTGATGAAGATGCTAAGCTCTGTTTTAGTATTGATTCGAAACAAGTTCTTCAAATTAAACGATTGAGATGGAAATTTAGAGGAAATGAGAAAGTTGAAATTGATGGTGTTCCTTTACAAATTTCATGGGATGTTTATAATTGGTTGTTTCAAAGTAAAAATTCAGGTGAAGGAGGAGGAGGAGGACACTCTGTGTTTATGTTTAGATTTGAAAGTGATCCTGAAGCAGAGGAAACGAAGAGGAAAGAGGAAGAAGAAGAAGCAAACGGTGTCGTTTTGTGGAAACCGAAACAGTGTGGAAGCAGTTTAGGGATTAAAGGGATTGTTGAATGGAGGAAGATGAGGAAGAGATTTATAAAGAGTAAAAGAAGCTCATCGTCGTCTTCTATGTCGATGTCGTCAGCTTCTTCAGCTTGTAGCTCATCGGTTCTTGAATGGGCTAGTAGTGCCGATGAGACGGAGTACGGCGGAGGAGGATTTTCCGGTTCTAACTCCGGTAAAGGTCTTGGATTCTCATTATTGGTTTACGCTTGGATTAAGTGAAATAAAAATTACTTTTTTTATTTTTGGTGATTTTTTTTTTTTTTTACATCATTTCCCTGAAATTACGAACGGAATGAGAAAAAATATTGGAGGTAAAAAATTTTAAAGTTCAATTTTCTCATGAGTAAATTTAAATAGTTAATTCAATTTTAAAGAAATATTGAGTATAATATGTAAAAAAAATATATAAAGGTTGCTATATTTGGACGGTTTCATGCTGTATTAGTTGTGGAGATTAGTTGTCAAATGTTGACTCAGTTGATATGTATAATAGTCAGATTAAGCTTTGGATACTATGTTTAGATTATGATTATATTTGGTCCTATTATTTTTAATTGTGGTCCCTCTCTAATATTTTATAACGGTTCCACTCTTAAAAGAGATGTATATTTTTATAAGATTAGGGAATACACAAAGTTTCTAAGAGTGTGAATCATAGGGGTGGGCATTCGGGTTCAGTTTGAATAATACGGATTTCGGGTTTTTTAGATCCGACTATATATGATCTAATTATAAACCGAGTAGATTTTGGTTCGGATGTGGGTCGGATCTATTTTAATTTGGGTCGGATATTTTTTTTTAATCAAAATCAAATATGGAATCCAATTATTTTTTATTCAGGTTTTTTTTTTATAATTTAGATTTGTTGTATTGTATTTTAGGTTTACGGTTGCATTTTTGGGGTAACATAGAAAATTCGGGTATTTTGGTTCAAAATCCAACTAAAACCTGAAATACAACCAAAAGGCTGAATTACTCTATAAAAATTACCTATATATATATACATTCGATTTGTGGATACCCATTCGAGTTTTCGATTCGAGTCCGGTTTGGTTCGGATATCTATATTAAAAATTATAAAACTTATTTGAATTATTTGAAAATTTGGTTTGGTTTTGGTTCTGAATTTTTCGGTTCGGTTCTGATTCAGGTTTCGGATGAAATATCCATTCCTAGAATCGATGACAAAGTGGCAAATAATGTAATTCTAATAAAGTAAGGGTGTAATTGTAAAAAATTAAAAGTTTTTAAGGGAGAAAATAAAGTGAGTTGTTGCTTAAAATAAGTATGAAGAGTGATGGTTCGTTTGGGAAATATTTCATGTGTTCCGACAAAACACCAACAAAACATGTGAAGAGTGGGTCCTAGCATTCACTTTTTGGATTCGCCCTCCTATGACGAAATTGACAATACTAACCACTACTTTCAACATTCGTTGTAACCTACAAAGCCTACAAGTTGTTGCAGAGAATGTAAACTAAGCACACATCGATGATTCTTAGAAAATAACTGGTCAGATTGTATAGCTTTGTTAAGATCTTAAGGAGAGCAGCACATAGTGAAAGCAAGAAATCAGTGGCGTTATAGAGGAACATCTAAGCAAGTTTTTGGTTATGTTTATTTGAAAGATATAATGCATGTGTTTTTGCTTGTCGCTAGCGACAATGACCAGCGACTGCGACTAGCGACTGCGACTAGCGACTGCGACTAGCGACTGCGAGCATCGACTATGGCTAGCGACAACGACTCGTTCTGTTGTTCGTTTTGCAGTCGCAGCGACTGTCGCTATGTTGTTCGTCTGGCAGTCGTTGCGACCTATTTTATTTTATTAATTATAATTTTATTATATTTTATCTTAATTTAATATAATCATATTTTGACTATTTTATATTTTATTAAGATACTTAGAAATTATTTCAATTGTTTTTATATTTTTTTACTTTATTTTTATTTTATGAAAATATATTTTTAAAATGTATTTATTTTAGTTTTAAAATATTTTTGGATTTTGTTTTATTTTTTAATATCTTATGGATTTAATATTATTTGTATGAATTTTTATAAATTTAATTTAATTTTTCTAAGTTTAATTTAATTTTAATTAATATTTTTATATATAACATGTATCGTTGCGACCGGTCGCTGTTCGTTTAGGTGTCGCAACGACCAGTCGTTGAAAAAATCAGCGACTGGAAATTACGGTCGCTCTTGCTATAAAAAGTCGTTATGACTGGTCGCTATGACTGGTTACTACGACCAACGACAAGTAAATAAACAACAATATGTCGCTGTCGTTAGCGACTAACGACAACCAAACGAACAAGTCCACAAACTTATTAAAGTTATAAAGTCAGCAAACACCAACAAGTTTTTAAAGTTTCACGAAATATTACATTGGACCGTTAGATAAGAATGAAATCCATAATCCTAAAGAAAGAAGACATTTGGTGGTGGAGGTGTTACAATAAATCTTTTTCATGGAGCTTAAAGATACTTTCCAAACCAAATAGTCTATTTAGTGATTTTTCAACTATTTATGTGAATAATGGTGTATCATAATACGGACATCAATATATTGTGGTGTGTATAGTTTGTAAATCTTTTGGAGATGTTCACTGAAACACGACCAACCAACCAAGTCTGAACAAGTATTAGACACTGTCAACTAAAAAGATTATTCAGAACCGTCTCAGGATCATTTTTCCTGTTATAAAATGCATGAGAGTGGTTTTAGAATTGGGACTTGGTGAATTTTTTCCTCTAAATGAACAATACATATACTTGCAAATTTTTTTGTTAACAAATACTGTGTACAAAAGAAAATTGATGTGTTGTTACTTGTTTTAGAATTGATAGTCCTAAGTAAGACTGGATATATAAACCGAACCGAATTATGTTTTGATAATCGATCGGCACAAAAAAACTCAATTTCAGTAACCGAACCAAACCGATAACCGATCGGTTTAATTTTTTATTTTTCTTGAAAAAAACCGAAAAAACCGAAAACACCAAAACTTAACCGAAAATTAACAAAAATAAACCAAATTTCAAAAACAAAAATCGAACCGAGTAAACCGATTTCCAAACCGAATCGAACTGAAATTTTATTCGGTTTAGTTCGAAACACAATTCCAAAAACCAAAATAACTGAAAACCAAAATTTCCGACATGTTCCGATCCGAACCGATCCGATTTCCAGCCCTAGTCCTAAGTTTTAGCTTGATTTGGAACTTTTTAGCTTTCATAATTCAAAGATTCGCTTATGTCTTTCATTGTTTATCTTGTTTTTTTTTTCTTTTTTTGTTCATCGTGATATCATGATATGAATTATCATTGTTGGGGTGAACTTTTTTTATATAATCCAGGTAACCTGGCCCCCACCAAAGTAAGTTCAGATTAGCCACATGGTTGGCCAAATGACACTCCAAGTGTTGACTCTTGGAACGTTGCAACTCGTATGTAAAATTGCAGTGGTCGAGGATTCGAACCCATGTGACGGTACTCACAGTCGCGAGTCTATATATTTCCACCAAAACTAGAAGTTCTGGTTTGTTGACGTGAACTTTGTAAAAGGTGTACAAGTTAATGGGGTTAAGTAAACAAAATATCTATGATCATAATGTTGATCACATTTCAGTATCATGATCATCCGTTCAAGACCACTGTCTAGAGCTTTAAAGTTTAAACGACTTCAACGAGGGTATTATAGACACATTATATATCAGATTTATGTTGCTAGCTAGGTTACGTGCGTGGGTCTATTCCAAATAACCCAAAATCTTATAAATCTAATAGGCTATATATGTTTTTTCAATGAACTGATTTACTCGTGAGATTAATCGAAAAGTTCAAGTTAGTATAAAGCAATGATGAATGATCCAATCTTCACAATCACTTGTGATGCTAACCAAATCAACTAAGTTATTAAAAAGGAAATAATGATTTTTTTCTAAGACACAAGTCATTTTTATTCGCTAACCAATGCTTTACACTCTTTGCGTTTAAATGTCGGACAACAATAATGATTTGGAAAGTTTTGATTTGTTTTTATATAATTTAATGGATGGAAAAAAAACAATAAATAATAAATTATATGGAAAAAATAATATAATCAGTTTTCTTGAACTGAGAATCGAACCAAGGACGACTCAGGTGGAACAAATCGCCAACCTTTCACGGCCATCTCCTGTACCCGGTTCATAACTCGGTACCAAGTCAAACCGGGTTAGAATTGAATTAAAATCACCACATAACAGACTTATCGGAGACACCGTGAAGCAACGGACGAGATTCGAGAAACAAATCAAGCTTGCTCCTAATGCCATTATTCCGATCGGTACAACTAAACCGACCTGATCGGGTAATAAACCGGATTGATTCTTCAAAAACCGACTCTTCACATGGGATAACCAATGGACCTTGGTTAGCAAAACCGAACTCTTCTTCAGCTTTAACCAATAGATTCTTGAAGATGGGGTGGTTCAGATACGACGCGCGCACCACAAATCTCCTACAACTGCTTCCAACGTAGACCGCCACGTGTCCTGACGGCACATCCGACGGTACACATTGTTTAACAGAAGAAGACATCTTCGCCTTGTTCCGCCATTGTCGAAGCATCTGTCTTAGCCTCACAATATGTCGAATCTTGCAGCATTTTCCGATACTTCCAGCCATTTTTTCCGATCAGTGAGAATATTGAAACTCTGCTTGTAATCTTGAAAATGAGAGAAATGAAAAGATGATTATATAGTAAATAAAGTAACACAATGCCCTTATGGATTCAAGATAACTACGATATTGCCACAATGGTTTTTAACTTTTGACTTGTTGAGTTTAGATTAAAACAAGATTCGTGTCTATGATGGATTGTGGATTAGATTAGTTTTAATTAATAGAGAGATTTGATATGATTCTTAGCTAGAGGAGGAAACATTAAAGATCTTGTGTGTTTTCTTCTTCTTGATACATTGGATTTGTTGGTATTTTATACAACAAAAGATGGATTTGACATGTGAATTTTAGTGGTTGATTGGTTTGTATAAATTAAAATTCAAGCTAGGTTTTAATAACAACTATGATGATAATCCTATAATAAAGAAAATAATAAAACGGTAGTCACTAGAGAAAACGAGTTGTTAAATGAGTAAAAAAAATTCATAATTGGTGTTTAGATCAATTAATAATGGTTGTTACATAAAGAATGTCACGTTTAATGAAATGATAAGTGTTTCAAAATAAGAGCATATCCTGACGAAAATTTATCTTTCCATAGAAAAAATTATGAGATTCTAGCTTACTCTAAAATCAAGTTGTTGGTCAATAACTTAAAAATCAAGTCACAATTAATACTCAAAATAAACACCAGCATGGGATATATATTTTTTTTTTTTGTGTGAAACGGGAGAAAATTCTCCATATTTTATTAAAGTAACCAATTACATAAGAACAAAACGTAATGTCCCAATCCCCATAGAATCTTCAAAACTAATCGAAGTAAGACTATCAGGGGTGGTCGAAAATAAATGAAAACCAAGTGGCAATGTAAAAGCAAGGTTAGCTAATCCATCTGAAAGACGATTAGCTTCCCTATAAACGTGGGAAATACGGACTGTCCAGTCCTTTGACAAAAAGCCATAGCACAAACGTGCTAGGACGGATAACGGATGTGAATCCTCTATCTCGTTCTTCAGTAAACGCACAACTATCTCCGAGTCCACCTCCAACTCCAGCTGTGTAATCCCTCTATCCCAGGCAAGATAAAGCCCATAGTACACTCCCCAAAGCTCTGCTAGCGGCACTGAACACAATATAATATTCAAAGCAAAACCCGTGATCCAATTACCATTAGCATCCCTGATTACTCCTCCAGCGGTCACGAGCCCCGGATTACCGTGAGAGGCCCCATCTGTATTGAGTTTAAACCACCCACTTGGTGGTATAACCCACGAAACCATAGTCTCCACCCTGTCCCGACGAATCCCCGCACTACAATGTTTCATATGAGCAAGCTATACCTCTCTAGACTTATCCAGAATAAATCTAGTTCGATCCTGACATCTAGAAATCTCACCAAAAACAACTCCACATCTCCATTTCCAACTCCACCATAGCGTCATGGAAAACAAAGTAGACCATGACATGTTATGAACTTCTTGGGACTCGCCTAAATTGGTAAATAACCAAGATAACAAATCTGTCGAGAAAAACCAGTCTTGTTTTTGACTCGGTACAATGCGTCTCCAAATCCCTGCTATAGACTCACAATCTCGTAATACATGTAGTACCGATTCCTCACCAAGTCTACATACCTGGCAAATCCCTGTGGCGCACAAGTGACGTTTTCGCCTTTCCATGTTAGTCATAATACATTGGTGAGAGACCAACCACATAAAAATCTTCGCCCTCTCAATTGTAACCACCTTCCAAATTCGCTTATAAAACATATGCATATTAGTCCCAGCAGTACCTTGTCGGGTAAGAAACTGATAAGCCGCCCGTACCATAAAAGAGCCATTCACATTACCCGGCCATGAGACTCGATCCAGTGCACCTATTACTTCATCAACCACAAATGCTGCCAATCGCAACTTAACCGAGGGAGTCACGAACGGGTCTATCAATTCCCACTTCCAACTGTGACTCGTCCGCCACATATCCTTTACCTTCACATATTCAAAAAGCGCTGGTAAACTTTGAGTAACCACATCAAGTAGCTTGTAATCACCTAGCCATTTATCACACCAAAAACGAATAAGCTGTCCATTTCCAATCACCCAACTTCTGCCCGGTAAAATCACACTCTTAATCCCAACCGCGACACTTCGCCAAACCACCGACCAATTCCCTTTCGGATGTGACCACATAAACTCGTCAAAATTAGTAAGCTTGTACTTACTCCTCAATACCCGAGCCCATAGACTCTCCTTATCTCCCATTAGTCACCAAGCTACTTTAGAGATAAGAGCCATATTCATGTCATTAGCCTTCCGTATACCAAGTCCACCTTGCATCTTCGGTACACACACTCTATCCCATGAAATAAGGTGTTGAGTACGCTTCTCAAAACTACCCCAAATAAAATCTCGGGCAGCTCTATCAATCTTCGAAAGAGTAGAAGATGGAAGTAAAACGGAACTCATAATATGAATTGGTAACACGACAATACCGCTTTTGTAAGAGTCACACGACCTGCCATACTTAACAACCGACATTTCCAACTTGCTAGTCTTGAATCAATCCGTTCTTCAACTTCTCAAAATTTTATTTTATTCATACGCTTATGGAGTATAGGTAAACCCAAGTACTTACCCAAATCTCTTGTGATCAGAATTCCACTTACAGCCCTAATCTCAGCTTCAAGGTTACTATTCACATTCTTAGAGAAGAATATTTTAGACTTTTCAAGGCTAACCTTTTGACCCGAGGCTGAACAAAACTCTTCAAGAATCGAACGAATAACTCCAATTTGCGAAACTGATGCCTCCGCAAACAAGATTAAATCATCGGCAAAGCAGAGATGTGATAAGGGCGGTCCATTTCGAGACAATCTTATCGGTTTCCACTTCTTATCCAAGACGGCATGGTCAATCAAGTGACAAAGCCGTTCAATACACAAGACAAACAGATAAGGAGACAACGGACCCCCTTGTCGAAGTCCTCTCTCGAGTTTAAAAGATGACATGACCTCTCCATTCCATAAAACATTCATAGAAGCACCAGTAACACTACTCATTATCCACCGAACCCACTTATCTGGTAACCGATCTGCCACTAAGGTATCTTCCAGAAAATCCCATCGGACTCGATCATATGCTTTCTCCAAATCCAGTTTCAATAACATCCACCCCTTTCGACCTTGTTTCCTCCTCATAGAGTGAACCGCCTCTTGGACTACAACAATATTATCCATACTAAGCCTGCCGGGTAAGAAACTTTCCTGAGCCGGTCCTATTAAGGAACCCATTACTCGCTGTAAGCGGAGCATCATCATCTTCGTTATAGTCTTGAAAAGCACGTTACAGAGACTGATAGGGCGAAACTGAGTTATTCTCTCCGGTTTCAACACTTTTCCGATGAGAACAACTAGAGCATCATTCAGTCCTATCGGTAACACATTCGTCTCGAAGAACCGCAGCACAAACTTCGTAACCGAGGTCCCAACAATGCTCCAACAATCTTGGTAAAAAACCGGTTGATATCTATCTGGTCCTGGTGCTTTAAAACGACCCATACTTCTAACCGCTCTTTCCACTTCAGCTCCAGTAAACGGTGTATTGAGAGAGTTAATATCAACGTCCGAAATCGCCGGGAAACCCAACACCGGGAGTTTATTCGTCACGGATGCAATATCTTCCACACTATACAATCGCTTATAGTAATTAACGACATGGTTCTCCAGCTCCACCACATCAGATATCCATCTATCCTCATTATCCTTCAACATATCGATATTATTTCTCCTTCTTCTGACGATTGTTGATGTATGGAAATATTTAGTATTCCGATCCCCCAAAGCAATCCACTTCTCCCTTGACTTTTGGAACCACAACATCTCTTCTTGTTCTAAAACAATATCAAGCTCCTTAACAAGTCCAGCCTATCTTGTTAATAACGCATCAGACGGATCATGCTCAATAGAATCTTGTACGCCTTTAAGCTCATAAGCCAGCTTCTCTTTCTTCTTAAAAACATCTCCAAAGACATCCTTATTCCACCTTTTAAGCGCAACAGTAAGAGCTTGTAGAGCAGCCGGTGTACTTCGATTATTATCCCATTCATTCTTAACGACATCACTAAAACCCGCATGCCCTAACCAAGCAGCTTCAAACCGGAAAGGGCGCCTACCACGGTTACGGGTCAAAGGAGGCTAGAGTTGGAGAAATAAAGGAGCATGATCCGAGGCTAAGAATGGGAGATGAGTAACTCTAGCTTCTTGACACTTTAAGTCTTGCTTGGTTACAACAAAGAACTCGATCCAAACGTTTCGCAATGAACGTAGACTCCGTTCTACCCCTACGCCATGTATATCGGTTACCAACAAAACCCATGTCAATTAGTAGAGAATCCCGAATCCATTCTCCAAATGCGATTGAATCGTCAGATAAACGACCACTCCCTCCTTGTCTTTCCTCAACCCGAACTATCGTGTTAAAGTCACCACCCACGATCAAAGGACCTGTAATACTATATATTAGCTCCCGTAATTCGGACCATAAACCACTACGCCGCGAGACCGTCGGTGCCGCATACACAACAATAAAATGAACACACTCTAACCCCATAGTAATACAAGCATAGATATATTGGTTCGTAGATCGCTTCACCTCAACTACACCAATATGAGACCGCCATAACAGCCATATACCCCTACTTTGACCAACTGCATCTACCCGAAAAGAGCTATCAAAACCAATGCCTTGACATATTCTTCTCGCTCTATCCCCACCAGCGTAAGTCTCAAAAACTGCAAGGATATGTACCATATTCTTCTTTAAACCATACCGGATCGAACGTCAAAAATTGGGTTTATTCGCCCCCGACAATTCCAAAATAGACAATTCATTATTAAAATAACAATGAAAGACGGAGCTACCAGGGCAAAACCCTATGCTAGAACCAACTCACCCGCACTAGGCGATGAGTCAACTGTATCCTCAACCGATATGGCCGTGACTAATTGGTCCACACTTGGCATAGTCTCGGATGAATTCTTTAAAGGGACATCACTCTCCATACCACTCAATCTCATACCAAACGTCCCAACTTCCACATCCCCTGATACGTACCCGCTTCAAAGTCTCTTACCCGAGTTTGATAGCTCCGCTTCCCCACCAACAGGACCAAATATCAGACCCTTACTTGGTCTAGACTGAGACGAACGATTGTAGTGTGAATCACTTAACTTAAGAATCCCATTCCCTCTCACTCTTAAAGCTTATCTAGCATTCTTTCTACCCGTCACCGGTAAGACTTCTTTACCACTTTTAACCGTAAAGGTCATTGCTTTACCCGTCTCAATCACCATTGGACATTCATTCTCCTTGTTAGCATTCGACTTGGCCGGCATCGATTCAGAATCTTTATCATCCAACGCCAAATTCAGCTTATCAAAACGATTCGTTGTCACCACACTAGCCATCTTATTAGTAGCAGCCTCAACCACCATAAGATCACCACCACTATTTTGTGCCATGTTATTAGTTGTTTCTACCTCCTTAGAAACCGCCTTAACCACTGTATTACCAGCCTTCCTTACACTTTTAAAACCCGATAACTCACTTTGAATACCCTCGTCACGTACCTCCTGATTCAAAGCTAGAGAAGCCGAAGCCATACCATTAATATCTCGTGAAAAATTTTGAGCCAAGTGACCATAAACACCACACTTTGCACAAATACTTGATAATCCTTCATAAGCAACAACATACCTCTGTCCATTAATCAACATGGTACCCTTTAATGGAGCCTTGAGATTCACTTCAACACAAATCCTTGCAAATCTAGCTCGGACAAAATTCACCGTCGTTGTATCCACCTTGACCGGTTTGCCTATCCCCTTTGCTAGCCCCATCAAAATCCTTTTATGGTAAAGATTCATTGGAATATTCATCAACCGTATCCAAACCGGAGTAGTGTTGATTTCATCTCTTAAAGGATTAAACTCAAGAGACCAAGCTTGTAACATAAGGTAACTCCCAAAAAGTCTCCACGGTCCACCCGTTAACGCTTCTAAATACTCTCCCTCAGATTCAAAACGAACCAGAAAAAAATTCCATGGCAAATCAACGACCGACATAGAATTGATGGGCTTCCATAGCTCCCAGAGTCTCTTTGTTAGCAAAGCTAACGGAACATTACGGCCGAGAACTTTGACAATAATACATCGTTTCCATAACCCGTTCATCACGTCCAAAACTTCCCTACCAACTGTAAAAACCGGCTCACCATGCTCTCCATTCGGGAATGTCAACGACAACCGTTCATCTATAAAGTCATCATCAAGTACACTTTCCGGTGCCGGCATACCACACCCGTTCGTACGCACCACACGCTGAGCCCACGTAATTCTCGAGTCCGGCGGGTCACCGGGCGGTCGGTCTTTATTCATCACATCGGTCATCAACTCATCTTTTTCCCACAAACCCTACTCACCTCCAAAACCCTAGGCGAAATCCTAGACATCGCTTCCAATTATATTCTTTTGGTTTATAAGGGGGATATTTTTTTCTTTAGTTCTACAGTTTTAGTTTAAAGTAGTTTATTTATTAATAAAAAAATTAAACAAAACAACGTAATTTTTTTTTATTTTAGATTGCGGCATTTTATATCCAAAAAATGACCTGAACTCTTATTCTCTCTATAGATCTTGCATGAGGTGTGATTTGGTAATAATATTTCAAACTTTATATCAATTAGAATTGATATTCAAGGATTATATATTATGTTGAAATTAATTTTTCTTTGAAGATAGATAATTGAAGAGTAAAAATTAGCAAATATGTGTATTGGAAAGAAATGAAAATGGGTCAATCCAAATACATGTTATGGAGTTTTAGATGCTTCCCTTACGTTACTAATACACCATTATTTGTTTGGTCATAAAGATATTATATTTTAATATTACCTTTCATTCATATCATTCAAAAATGTTTATGCAGCTAAAACTGTTGGTACATAAATACAGTACATTACAAAAGAGATGAAGGATGATGATGATATGAATCTACAGTGGGACTTGCATTTTTCTGTCCTCGTGTATCAAATTAATACGAACAATTTAAGCACATATGTAGCCCTTGAAAACAATAAACTTTAATTGGGATCTATCAATAATTCAATACATTTTGTTTGTTTTTTGTTTGTTGACATAAAACCCAATCACTTCTCTACCAATAGCTTTGAGTAATGCTATTTCTTGAACCAGCAATGTCCATATAATTCTAAGTTTGAATATTTTTTTGTTTCAATATATAAAATTTTTAATATCTTATGTAACATTTCAAATCTATCAGATATGTTGTAATCAATAATATAATATAGTAATTTAATAAATAATTGAAGTAAACTTAATTGTATAAAACAAAATGTTTTTAGAAAGCATTTTTTAAAAAATTTCGTGCATTTAGATAAAGCATCCATTATATTAGAACACAGAGTAAATTATTATGTATACATACAATATAAATATTTTTACCGTTTTAAGAGCATCTCTAATATATTTATTACATTTTTTACGCTAAAATGGAATCACTCTAAAATAGAGTTAAATTTACTTCAATGTATTATTCCATTTTTCACTTCAAAATGGAGTTACTCTTTATTATTTTTAAATTTACAAATTGACCATAATTAATTATTTTTTTACAAATTTATATGAAATATGAAATTATTTTAAAATAAAATATTTATTATTTAAATAACACTACACTACATTGTAGAAAATTAATACAACAAAAAGATTTTTAATCACCATCATGTTTTTCTATAAATGGTCAACTAATGCATTCCGAAATGAGAAATGAGCTTCTTCACTGATTATATATTTTAACAATTTTAATGGATCCAAAAGCGATTTACAATATTACTAATTATATATTTTATCATGTTAGAATAAATTTTGTTTTTTTATCTTTAATACTAATAATTTTTATACACTTTAAGTATGTGAGTTAATTACTCTTTTCATTAATATTATGAAGAAATTTTTTATTTTTATGAATTGATTTGATTTTGTTGGTTGAAAAGAAAAAAGATGTATATTAATGTAAGTTATGTAGCACAACTTAGTTACGTACCAGGACTCTCTTAATACACTAGAGCTCATGACGCTCTTAACATACGAGATTTTGAACAGTAGCAAAGATCCTCTTTTTGTGGCTATCATTGCTTGCATCTTACTGTGCTCCACTCTTCACTTAAGATCTGGATTAGGTTGCTAATCAAATCCTTCAGCAAATCTCATCACATAATTCTGCCTTGATCTCGGTGTTTCCTTACTCACTAGTGTTTATGTCGTCAACAATCAACTCGGTTATTGAAGACCTGAAGATAAATGAAGAAGAGGAACCGTCATTCATACTACCTGTTCCTTCAGGTTTTAAGTCAAGTGAAAGGAATCGAGTGAGTATCATCCGAAGACTTCTAAACAATGATCACCAAAAGGTGTCGAGCTTAATCAAAGATATGCCGCGAAAATGGCAGTTGTATAATAGAATCAAGGGAGTAGCTTTATCTAGAGATAGATTCCAGTTCATTTTCAAAAATGAAACTGATTTGGATCGAGTCCTGGAAAATGTTATGTGGACTTACAATGAATGGTCAACGACGTTAGAAAATGGGAAGAATACCCGACAGAGAATTACCTTATATACATGTTGGTGTAGGTTCGAATCCGGAATATCCCAATTAATTACTATGAGGAAGAATCAATAACCTCTTTAAGAGATATATTAGGAAAGGTAAAAGAGGTCCCTTTTGATCCAACTAAGCCCCAAATTCATGATTTTGTCAGAGTCCAAATCAAATTTGATGTGTCCAACCCCTTACGAAGATCCAGGGTAGTTCAACTTCCATCAGGTGAAAAGATTAAAATCCTTTTTTGATTTTGAACGAGTTCAAAAACGTTGCTACAATTGTCAAAGTCTCACTCACTCGAAAGATGTCTGTCCCTATTTGCAAAGCAATGCTTAGACTTCCAGCTCTCAAGACCATGATCTTTCGCATATCAAAGTGGATACTAAGAAGATCTTCCAACATCTTCAAGAAGATGATCCCTTACATGGTGTTCTAAGCAATAAGCAAGTTGGGGTGGATCCAATTTCAGGGAAACCAAGAATAGCAAAAGAGGTTTTAGACCATATGCGTCAGTATTTGGTGGTTGCAGAAGGTTCTGAAAGAAGAGTGAGAGAAGAGAGGATTAAGGCATCTCTAGCTAATATAGAAAACAACCCGATGGCACAAAAAACCATGTTGAAACTTGAAACTGTCCCAACAGTGACTCATGATGTCAATAAAGGTAAAGGTTTAGTATTCGACTATTCATCTGCAACGGAGGCTCACCATCAAGAACAACCACAAGACTTAAGAGAAAAACTGATGGGGGCTGCAATAAGAGCTGCACACAATCATAACCAATTTGTTTCTTAACCTGAGATCAACAATCTGCAACAACATTAAGTCTTAAAGGACAGATTACTGGGTACAACAAGCAGAGGTAACATCAATCCAAATTCAGCATCCTCATGACCACAAGCATCTCTAAAACAACCTGTTAATCATTCGGGGGTCTTAAAGCAGGCAAAGTCATGGAGGTCTACGGTCAGGAGTCCCAGCAGCTCGGCTACAGGCTCTACATGACCAGTTCTACATGCTAAAAAATCAAGAAGAAGGCTTTTTAAGGCTAAAAGAGAAAACCATAAGGCTTTTCAAGTTAAGAATTCAGAACTTCAGATCAAGAATTAATCTCTCAAGTCACAAGCTTATAAAAGGAAGCAAGATCAGTCTTTTGCAGGCTCTTCTAGACCTCCGAAATTGGCACAATATGAGGTGGTCTCCAAAGGGGGATCACCTCATCAATTATGAGTCTTTTAATATGGAATTTTCAAAGATTAGGGAAGGCAAATGATTTGACAATATCTAGACTTAGGAACTAATAAGGAAATTGTTTTCGGATATTCTATTTTTGATGAGACGAAGAACAAGAAAGATGTTTTGGCTAGTATTAAAAAAAGTCTCGGATATGATAATATGTTTGTAAAGAATCCTATAGTCCGTAGTGGTGGCTTAGATATTTTTGGAAAAATAAAGTGCAGTTAAATACAACTTTTGCGGATAAACACTTGCTAGATTGTCAAGTTATATTGGAGACAATTATTTTTGTGTATCTTTTGTGTATGGTGTTCCTTCAAGAAAATTCACAGATTTCTTACGGGAGAGGATTCAGAGGATAGGTGTGAACATATTAGCTCCATGGTGTATCCTTGGAGATTTTAATGACTTGTTAAGTGTAGATGAAAAGATTGGTGGTTCCTTTAGATCATCTAATCAGTGCCAATCTTTTATCAATATGATCAAATGATGTAGAATGGTTGAACTACCTTCTCATGGAAATAAATTTTCTTGGGGTGGAAGAAGAAGTGGGCAATGGATTCAGTGTAGACTTGACATATGTTTTACGAATTCAAGATGGCTAAATATGTTCCCTGAATCAAACCAAGTATTCCTAGAGAAAAGAGGATCATACCATAAACCTATATTGATGCTCTTAGTTGCTGAAAGTGAGAGGTTTAAAGGACAATTCAGATTTGAAAGAAGATTTTATTTCAAACATGAAGTTAAGGAGATAATTAGGGCTTCATGGAAAGTTGATTACGTAGGGAGACAAAGGGCTACTTCTAAGTGCATCAGAATCTGTAGAAGAAGGTTAAGCATATTGAAAAAGAACAATCATTTTAATGCGAATGATAAGATTCACCTTCTGCAATAGGAATTGGAAATAGAACAGTCAAGCTCAAATCCTTCTTTTTGAAGGACGCTGAATTTAAAATCATACTTACTCAAAGCATACAAAGAAGAAAAAATACACTGGCAGGAAAATAGTAGAGCAAAATAGCTAAGGGAAGGAGATGAGAATTCTAAATATTGTATTTCGTTTTCAAAGCTAATAGATCTAAGAACTATCTAAAAGCATTATTGGATAAAGATGAAAATGAACAGAGGGGTGAAGGATCCAAAGGTGAAGTGGCAGTTGAGTACTTCCAATCTTTTTTTTCTTCTTCAAATCCAAATCCAGTAGGAGCTGAAGAAGTTTTCTCCACTTTCTCACCAATATTATCAAAAACAATAAAGAGTAGTTTGGAAAAGAGAGTTACAACAAAAGAAATTAAAGACGCTGCATTTTCCATTAACCCGTCTAGTGCTCCTATGTTGAGGATTTTAACTTAAATCCTTCCCAAGACACTAAACAATTTACAAATATTTAACGACTCAAGAATTGTTAACCCAGTTCACGGTTTCAGCCGCTACGTCTAGTTAAGATCCAAGATCCACAAAATCCACTCTAAGTAATCAGAAAACACATCCGACATGATTTACAAATTGATCTCATTCACCTACCGATTAAGCCTAATCGATATAACAAACAAGGAAGAAGAAACTCTTTGTCTTTACGTGCCACCTCTAAGGTGCTCGAAACCCGGTGGACTCGGATTAGAGATACATTAGGTTATACAATTATATTTATAATAACTAATGAATCTTCTCTTAAGCTAAACCCTAGCTTAATTCGTAGTAGGTCCAATGTTATCCCAAACCAAAGATGATTGAAGTCCGATAACTCACAATCTCCACCTTCGGATTCAAACAACTTTCAACGCCTATGCAATCCTTGATTTTGTTTTTAATTTTCTTGTTACTTCTTCAAGAACCTCCACCTTGAACTAGCTTGAAGTCTCCTTGTGAGTAGCCTTTTGTAACCTCTAACTTTTGGTTTCAAACTTGTAATTTTTACCTTCTTGTAAGCCATTTCCGTTATGCAACATGATTCTCTTACTAGCCTTATGATTCTACTCATGTGCACTTAGACTTGAACCAAAATCTAGTAAAACTTGTGCATCTAACACCTGAATCGTACAAACTTCAAACTTAAAGTGATTCACCAATGTTTAAGTATAAAACATAACAGACTTGAACACTTTTCGTACTGCCTTCAACTCTCAATGGAACACGCCATCAAGCTACAACCTTGCTAGACAGACTTTCGACACAACCCTGCTCAAACATCATGATTTATACACATACTTGCTGACACACGAAGTTCTCTTAGAACCAACTGCAAAAAGTTAAGTCACTCAATCTCTGTAAACAATCTTTGACCTGCTCATAACCTTTTTGAATATATTGAACATCATCTTGAATCACTGCTATTTCCAGCAGAACATGTTGAGTAACTCCACTTAGCTAAGAAGACACGATACAAATATTTGTGCTCACTTTTGCTCAAACTCTTCAACATCAGTAGAACCATTAGCCAACAGACTTGAACTGTCAGTTTCTTTAAAACCTTAAACATGTGTCACTGCCCAAGACATCAACTTACAACCCTTAGCACCTTTCAAACCCTTGAAGTAATTTTCTTGTTGCAATTACCTGCATTACTTTAACTTGTATGCAAACTCCACCTATTATTTTGGCACTAGCATCTTGTCCTTGTTAGATCAAACATAATCTTCAACTTTTACTAATGAACTTCTTTAGGTGTGCCTCCTAAATAATTCACTTGACTCCCTGCAAGTGAACCTATAAAGATTCATCCAATGACCTTCTTAAGATGAAAATTGGTGACTAGAACTTATCTTGTTCTTCTTTCTCCATGCAGCCTTTTTCTTTGAACTATAATCCTCTCTTGGATCATTCCTCAATTGCTAAACCTGCAACTGAACTAGACGTCTTCACCAATGTCGACCAATAAACAAAGCTTCTAAAGCTTATCCTTCAACCCCGGTTGCAACCTGATTTATCCTCAATCATTCAGACATCTCTTAAGCTTCTTCTCTGCACAATTACTCAATTGAATTATGCACAACAATGACTACCTTTATCTCAACATCCTCCTTCATAAAGACGAAAACATTACTCAGAACATGTCTCACGCTTGAGACGCTTCTTGTGTCTAGACCCACCTTTCTGAGTTAATACCTTGTCACTGATCAATTCAAATATAAGAACCATTTACCCAACAAATGTTTAAATATGACCAGACTTTTTTAGAGTTTTCCACTCTGCTTTGCCTCCTGCAGATTCCTTGTTCCATTTCATAGAGTTAACTTTGTTGTTATAAGCTCCATGACGATCTATTTCTAGCTCTTTATAACATACATGTAAACTTCTAAGATTCATAAGAACCTAACCAATAACAGCTCAGCTAAACCAGCAACCCAACCTTCTTAAACCATGCATTCACAATATGTATTTTTCCAAACAGATTACTTAACCTGGTTTCATATTCCTTTCTGCAACTTTCCTTTAAACGGAATCCAGAAACCTCCTTATGCTCAAGAACAACCACTAACACACATAAACCTCCTAAGGCATCCCTTAGTCTCGTGAATTCTATTCCAGTGCTTTGTTTGAGCTAAACTGTCTTGAACACAACGTGTGTCCTACCTTGACTTCAGTTCCCTTAATTATGCAGACTTTGAACCAATAGAAACAACCATACAAAACATCACAAAAGTACCTTGTAACTGCCGCAGATAAAACTTAAAAGTTTCCATGGTTTATTGCTTGGAGATTGAAGATAATAATCTGATTTCAAGATCTTGTTGAAAACCCATAGGCCATATGATACCAGAGTCTAACTCCACCTTGAAATAGTCTCTAATTTGTTGATTTTACCATCCTCCAAACCCGGCGACATCAACCTCTGACAACCATCTGCTTCTTCTTTTAACTCAAACTTTTCACTTATCAAATTAAACAAGAGACGACCTGAGAAAACGGTTAAACACATCCTCCTCTGACTTCTTTACCTCGGGAGATTTACTCGACAAAGTAATCTGAGAACCTCTAGAGCTCACAACTCCTTTTTTGATCCAGATTTAGACGTTCACGTATTGTCAACCTACAAACCTGCATCAAAATGAATTTTGATTTGCCACGACCGCTTCATCCTCTGTAGACTTTCCCGGTGGCTACCCATGCTCTTAAACTTCAACAATTAAGTGGCTAAGCATTAATCACGACCTCTATTCTGATGTAGAGAAATGAAACCTTGATTCTCTGTTCTTCCATGTCGAAGAAACAAAACAAAAATAAGCTGAAGAAGACAGGCTCTTGATCTCATCTAATTTTCCCAATTAGATTCACACGTGTTATTCTACGTGAGCAACCCAATCTCCGAATTTCCTTATGGATTTAAATTAGACCCATCTGCTTACTTAAAGATCCGAGCCCATAATTTGATCAAATTTCATCTTGGGCCCACACTTATTCTCCGCTCTAACTCGTTGGTTTCTCAAAAAAAAAAATTGTTAACTAAAAGCCCAAATCAATTCCAAATTCAGCATGGGCTTCAGTTTTGGCCCAATCCACATGATTCTTCCACCTTCACGATGAGAAGCAGACTCGTTTACAAGTCTGGCCAACGACGTAACCTCCGATCACAATCCCGTCATGCTTCTTACGGTGCATGTCTCACCATCACGCGCCTCTCCTATCGTCAGTTTCAACCCTTTTTTACTTCTCTGGTGGCCGATGGAGCTCACACAACTTGTCACGAGCCCTAGTTCCCATAGCTCATATGGTAGCTCGAACCACTACCGCCTCTATTATATCCAATGATTTTTTTTCTTTAGAGAGCACCTCATGTCACCCTTACACCCTATGCTCTGATACCACTTGTTAAGGATTTTAACTTAAATCCTTCCCAAGACACAAAACAATTTACGAATATTTAACGACACAAGAATTGTTAGCCTAGTTCACGGTCTCAGGCGCTACGTCTGATTAGGATCCAAGATCCACAAAATCCACTCTGAGTAATCATAAAACATCTCTGACGTGGTTTACAAATTGATCTCACTCACCTACCGATTAATCCTAATCGATATAACAAACAAGGAAGAAGAAACTCTCTGTCTTTACGAGCCACCTCTAAGGTGCTCGGAACCCGGTGGACTCGGATTAAAGATACATTAGGTTATAAAGTATATTTATAATAATTAATGAATTTTCTCTTAAGCTAAACCTTAGCTTAATTCGTAGTAGGTCCAATGTTGTCCCAAACCAAAGATGATTGAAGTCCGATAACTCACATCCTAGAACAGATGGTATTACAACTACCTTTTTCATCAACACTGGGAAATTGTAGGAGCCTCTCTCACAAAAGAAATCCAGAGTTTTTTCACAACATGTGTTTTTCCATTTGATTGGAATTTGACTCACATGTGCCTCATTCCCAAAGTGAATAACCCTAAGAGGATGGTTGATTTAAAACCTATAAGCCTATGTTTTGTACTATACAAGATAGTTTCTAAGGTGCTGGTCCGAATATTACAACCTCTTATCCCTCATATGATATCCCATAATTTATTTGCTATTGTTGCTTAGAGACTGATAACAAATGACATCATCATTGCTCACTAAGTCGTTCATGCCCTGAAAACTCATCCTATTCTATCTACAAAGTTTTTGGCTATCAAATCTTATATATCCAAGGTATACGACAAAGTGGAGTGGTCTTATATTAAATGCTAGCTGCTTTTGGCTTCCCCAATAACTTTATATAGCTGATAATATTTTGTGTAGAAACCGTCAAATTTTCTATTTTGATAAACAACCAAGCTTATGGATGCATAGCTCCTCAACGAGGTTTGAGGCAAGGAGATCCTTTGTCTCCTTTCCTCTTTATCCTATGCTCATAAGGGTTAACAGAACTCCTAAACAAAGCTGCTCTTTCTAGAGAAATATTGGGTTTAAATTTCAGTCAAGAGGGTCCTCAGATTCATCATCTGCTGTTTGCAGATGACACGCTTTTCATTTGTAAAGCAGAATCAGCAATATGTCAGCACCTGCAACAAATAATCAATCTTTATTCATCTGATTCAGGTCATGTTATAAATAAAGACAAATCTTCAATATCTTTTGGAGATCTGGTAGCGCAAGAGACCAAAGATCACATTAAGGAAGTGCTGGGAATTAATAGAGAAGGAGGTGTAAGCTCCTATCTTGGTCTCCCCCGAAGCATTATCAAGATCAAAATTCCAGCTCTTGGATTACATCAGAGAAAACTTAAAAAAGAGGATGTCCAGCTGGTTCTCTAAGATGTTGTCTCTATGAGGCAAATAAATTTTAATCAAGTTTGTGTTCTTATCCATGCCAGTATATGCAATGTCGGTTTCTAAACTTCTATAATCAACGTGCAAAAGCTTAACATCGCTGATTAGAGACTTCTGGTGGAACACAGTAAAAGATAAAAGAAAGATGCACTGGATAACTTGGGAAAAAGTTTGTCTACCTAAGTCTATTGATGGTCTTTGTTTACGGTATTTAGAATGCTTCAACCAAGCCTTGCTAGGAAAACAAGCATGAAAAGTTTTACACCGTGAAAACAGCCTTTGTAGCCTGTTCCTCAAGAGTCGTTACTTCCCAGATTCAAATTTTTTAAATGCTCAAATGGGACAGAGGACATCGTACATATGGAGAAATATTATGTTTGGCAAGCAACTTCTGGTTATAGGATTAGCTAAAAGAATTGGTGATAGCAAAGATACAATGGTATGGACAGAGAATTGGTTAAAAGCTGAAGGAAGAGGATCACCCCTCTTTAGACACCCAATCATAAATCTGGATCTCAAAGTGTTTGATTTGATCAATGAAAACGCCAAACAATGGAAACAACAGATGATTGAAGACTTATTTTATCCACAAGATGTAAGATCAATCTTACTTTTACGCCCTTTAACCCGAACAAAAGATTTCTGGATTTGGAACAGGTCAAAATCAGGAGTTTTCTCTGTAAAAATAGCTTATGAGTTAGCATTCCAGGATAACTTTAAAGACCTAATTAGGACATAATCACTTCTTCCATCTGTTGTCCAATTAAAAGCTTAAATCTGGAATATCAAAATGGTTCCTAAGATAAAACTTTTCCTTCGGAGAGTAATCAACAATGCTTCGCCTACTGCCTCTAATCTTTCTCATGGGGGAGTTAAGATAGATTCTTGATGCCATGCATGTGGGTTAGACCCTTACTATCAATAATATCTTGTTTTCATGTCCTTTCGCAAGGTTGCAGTGGGATCTATCGAACTTTCCTTATCCTGAAGGTGGATTTTACTCTTCCTCAACCTATGAGACATGACATATTGTTTGTTTATCATGCAAGAAGAATCAATTCTGGTGCACATTGCAAGAGGTGTACCTTGGCTTCTATGGGGACTGTGGAAAGCAAGAAACAAATTATCTGTTGAAGGAGCAACATGTGACCCGGTCCTATTTGTCCACAAATGGTTAGGTGAAGCGGGAGCATGGAGATTGGCTCAACAAGATCAAGAAGTGATGGCATCACACAAAATCGTTTTATTATATGACAATGATTCTAAATGGCTGCCACCCAAGCCGCCATGGTATAAATGCAACAGTGGAGTAGTGTGGTCCAAAGATTTGAGGCTCTCTGGAGGCTCTCTGATTATTCGGTCACACACGAAGGAAGTCTTGTTGCACTCAAGAATGTCTTTCACTCGTATAGGCTCTTTACAGGAAGCTCACTTTCAAATGTGTGTATGGGCTGTAAAATGTGTCAAGGACCTGAAATTATATCCAGTGGAACTTGCTGTAGAAGACTCTACTTTGGTTAAAGCTATACTTAACCCGCTCGATTGGCCAGCGTTTTCTCACATCTCCTATCCTATTTCGGATTTTTTTAAATCTCATATTGGTGTTTGGTCTTTTGTTAGAGATATTAGACATAAAAAGATGTTCCTTTTGTTCTTTGTAATGTTTTTTCCCCTATTCCATATCTTATAAGAAGCAAAGAGTTGTAAAAGAAAATATATATAAGAAGCAAAGAAAAAAAATATCAATGTAAGTTACGTAACAAATTACGTGATGGGAAAAATGTTAACGCAACAAAAAGTTACGTTTGTGTTTAATTTAAATACAAATTGTTTATGCATTTTTGTTTAATGTAGTACAAAAACTAAAAGCATTTAAAAATTTTAAGGTTAATTTACAAAAAAAAAGTTCAACTTTAAAATGGAGTGAAAAATAGAATTATTCCATATTTAGAGTGAAATTTGAAATTGGTCAAAACTTTATTTTGGAGTAAAAAATGGAGTGTGGTTGAAGATTATTTTATTTCAAAATAGAATTTGGAGTAAAAGATTGAGTGAGATTGGAAATGTTTTAAGAGTTGTATAAAATATGCAGTTCTTTAAAGTTATTGAATTAGTAATATAATAAAATATTTTCAAATCTGTTGAAATTCGATATATTATATATAATAGATTTTAAGTGCTAGTAGACTTTTCAAATTATAAATTAAGATTTAAATCACATGATTGAAAATGAAATTATGAAATTTTCGCACCATGCTCATATATAAATTTTATAAAATTATAAAATTAAATATATTATAATAATTATCATAATTTAATTTTCATTTATTTATATATTTTGATTAATTTTAAAATTTATTCATATGGTAAAAAAGTAAATAAAATATTTTTAATTTATTCAATATCACTTTATAAATGATAATTTAAAATATCAATTAAGAAATAAAATTCTATCTGTTCAGTTTTTAATTAATATATAATAAAAATTTAAAAAATATTAATTAGATATTCAGAACTAAGATAAATACTAAATAATTAGTTTATAAAATTTTAATATATTACTAAAAATAATTTATAGAAAAAATTGAAATTAATTAATTAATTCATAAATTAAAATATAATTTTAAAATACTTCAATAGCATGGATCCGGAATTGAATCTATGATAACACATACAAAAACTTATTTCGTATTTAAACTTCAAAATGAAATTATTAAAGTAAAATCGTTTAAAATTACACCAAACTAATTCATCTAAAAACTTATAAAAAACTCAAATCACCTTAAATCATTTCAAATATTTTGTTTTAATACACCCTCTTAATACTTTGTAGGATCTTTAGAAATCTACAATTACTTCCCAATTTGAGTT
Source organism: Iberis pinnata (assembly GCA_900406425.1). Classification (NCBI taxonomy): domain Eukaryota; kingdom Viridiplantae; phylum Streptophyta; class Magnoliopsida; order Brassicales; family Brassicaceae; genus Iberis; species Iberis pinnata. The sequence goes on from OVBE01002623.1 coordinate 25,343, forward strand.
GGGCCCTAACCCAATAGACGGATCGGCTCGGCCCATCATTGCTAATCACCCACGAATGAATTGGGTCTCTAACGAAATTGACAACACAGGCGGCGAGGAAATCGTCTCCGTCTCTGACCACTAGGTTTTTTTGAAACGGCGCTGCTACGAGCAAAGAAAAACGCTATGGAGGAAGAGATAGCAAAGCCACAACCAACAGTTGCTCCTGTTGTGCAATATCAAGAGGAGATTGAAGATGATAATGACGATGAAGATGATCTTTCTCTTTCGTCAGATTCTGATATCGGTGAAGCTCTTGATTGGCTCGACGGTAAAGACGATGATGAACTGATTGGTGGTGGATTCTCTCTTCATGCTCGTCGTCCTAATGCTCACGGTGGACATGGAGCTCGTCTTAATTCAGGCGCTCTTCAGCCTCTTTCAAATAAAGCTCAGAAGCTTGCTAGTCATGTCCGTGCTTCTCCTTTAGAGGTGAGAGTTTATTATCTTTTGCTAATGGTTATATGTTGATGTACGTCTTCGATTGAAGTGGTTCTTTGCTGACTGATCAAATTTTCTTATGAGTTAAGGTCCAGAGTCTTTGATTTCAGCTCTTAATTTTGATATTTCTGATCCATATTGGGCTTATGCAGGGATGGGAAGGTAGAGTTCAAGTTGGAATGTCGAATTCTGTGACAACTGCAATTCGTGGAAGTCTCAGAGACACAGAAATTGGTAGAAGTAGAAATACTGATAAAGCAGATCGAGCAACAGTCGAACAGGTTCTTGATCCAAGGACTCGTATGGTTTTGTTTAGGATGCTTAATAGAGGTGTGTTCAATGATGTCAATGGTTGTATTTCAACGGGTAAAGAAGTATGTCTCATTTTCAATGGTTTAGCCAAAGTTTAATGATGTGTTTGGATTCTTTGTTAAAAGTATTCTCTTTTGTTTTATCTTTTCAGGCTAATGTTTATCATGCCACAAAATCCGATGGTGAGGAACTTGCAATAAAAGTGTACAAGACATCTGTTCTTGTTTTCAAGTGAGCAATACAAGAACAAAATGTTGTTTAATTGAAAATGATTTGGTTTTCGACATTTAAAAACTCCATTTTCAACTTTTTGATGATTTTCAGGGACCGAGATCGATATGTACAAGGAGATTACCGTTTTAGACATGGCTATTGTCGGCATAATCCCCGGAAAATGGTGAAGACATGGGCTGAAAAAGAACACAGAAATCTTAAGAGGTAAAATGACTTACAAATCACGATTCTTTCAATTTATGTATACTAGTGATTTTGAGTCTATTTGTTGATATATACATGTTTCATTGGTAGGCTTCAAGCAGCAGGAATTAGGTGTCCAGCTCCTATACTTCTACGCCTTCATGTTCTAGTCATGGAGTTTATAGGTTCGCTCTAAAGCATAAAATATTGTTTGTACTCTGTTTACTATGCATAATCATTAGAAACAGAGACATGATGAGTAAAGATATTTGCAGGAAGGAATGGTTGGGCTGCACCTCGTCTCAAGGATGCTGCATTATCACTGGACAAGCTACGCGAGTCTTATCTAGAGGTATGCTAGTAATACTTGTCTTGTATCAATTAATAATCTCTTTATGGTCTCTTCACAACCATATCAGAAACTCATTGACGTCTTTTGGTTTGCTTTTTCAAGTTGATCATTGCAATGCGAACATTATATCAAAAGTGCAAATTGGTGCATGGAGATCTTAGTGAATATAACATACTTTATTTTGAGGTGAGTTTTTGAGTTATTTTGATTCTCAAGAGAAGACAAGATATTGATGTTATCTTTGACTTTTTTTCAGGGGCACCTTTACATAATTGATGTATCTCAATCTGTGGATTTGGACCATCCTCTTGCCCTCAATTTTCTACGTGAAGATTGTGACCACGTCTCAGTATGTACTAAATATTAGCTTGTTTTGGAAAAATGCTTAATTTGACTGGTTTTCATGTGAATTATCTCGAACGTGGCAGGATTTTTTCAAGAAACATGGTGTAGCTGTTATGACAATACGAGAGCTATTTGACTTTATAGTTGACCCAACAATTACAGATGATAGTGTTGATAGCTATTTGGAAGAGGTATGTATCATGTGTTCTTCTAACATTTTTGTAGTAGCAAAATCTAATCAAATAAAATGGGTAGGTTCAACGTAAAGTTATAGAGCGAGGAGAGATATCTATAGAGGATGAAATCGCGGATTCAGTGTTCATGAAGGTAAAGTTAAAAAGTATTCAATCTTTTATGTATCAAGCTGTAGAATCATAGCGGTTTTGTGTGATGGTTTTTTTCAGTCATACATACCGAAATCTTTAGATGATGTGAAGAATCCTGAAGCTGATGTTGAGAAGATAACAAGTGGGCAAGACACAGGAGATATGTTGTACCAAACTATAACTGGACTTAAAGATGCTCTTCCTAAAGTTGAGGTTGATGTTGGAAAGGAAGAAAAAGAAGAAGAGAGTGAAGAAGACGAAGATGAAGAAAGTGAAAATGAAAGTGAAGAAGAATTGGGACCTGAAGACAAGAAAGCTGCAAGAAAAGAACATAAGAAGAAAGTGAAAGAAGAGAAGAGAGAAGGTAGGAAAAACAAAATACCTAAATCTGTTAAGAAGAGAAAGAAGAAAGTTTCTAAACCTCACAAAACTCGTTGATTTCTCTCTCTTTTCAGATTTCTTTTTACGTTTTCTTTTGGTCACAATTCGGTTTTTGTAATGGTTGTATCAATCATGCCTAAAGACATTCAATTAGCCAGACTGGTAAAATTTATGATAGAATAAACTCTAAAGTTATTATAGACCCGTGGATATTTGATCTGATTTAAATGCAGTTTTTCAGTTAATTCAATAATAAAATAATGGAACTAGATTTTTCCGGTTATTTGTTATCAGATAGTGTACAATCGTTATTTGATGGGAAAACACATTAACCGATACAATAAACTCGCTAGTATTCTATTGTTTTATATTTGTTTGAAAAAAATTATTGTTCATGTTGCACAAAACAAAGTAGTGTGTCTGCAGCTGTATTACTTGTACGGGGAGCCCAACTGAACCTAATATCCTCAAATCTATTAGAGATATAAGTGTATATATTCTGATAAGTTAGTATTAGATATTTTCGGTTACATATTGTTACGATATCTTATTCTCTCCTAGATACTAGATTATATTGTTCATGTAAGCCTATATAAAGGACTCTCTGTTATCATAATAACATAAGGAATTCACATCTTGATCCTGAGTTTATATGGTATCAGAGCTAGTGATAAACTAGAATTCCATTTTTTCCAATCTCGTGCAGATTCTATAAACAGTGTGATCTATTTGAACAATGGTCGACACTGATTCATCACGTACGAAGGAAAATTCTTCGTCTCCATACTATCTTCATCCGTCCGACAATTCGGGATCTCTCATCTCTTCAGTACAGTTTACTTGGGAAAAACTATGAAGAATGGTCTACGGAACTTGCTAACGCTCTTCGAGCAAAACGCAAAATTGGTTTCATTGATGGTACTCTTGTGAAGCCGAAAGACAATCCAGATGAAGAAGAAAACTGGAATATTGTCAACTCAATGTTGGTTGGGCGGATAAGGACTTCAATGTCTGCAAAAATCAGATCAACTGTGGCTTTTACTGCAGATGCTCATAAGTTATGGGTTGATCTTCAACAGAGATTTTCGGTGGGAAACTATGTTCGGATTCATCAATTGAAAGCTGATTTAGCTTCTTGTAAACAAGAAGGAATGTCTGTGTTAGACTATTTTGGAAAGTTATCTTCCAAGTGGGAAGAACTTCAAAACTATGAACCTATTCCAAAGTGTACATGTAGTGCTTTGGATATTTTGTGAAGAAACAGGAGGATGAACGTATTCATCAATTCTTGATGGGTTTGGATGATGCAAGGTTCGGTAATGTTCGTACATCTATTATCGGGTCAGATCCAATGCCAAATTTGAATGAAGCCTATCAAAAGGTTGTGCGTGAAGAACGACGACTCATGGGGGTGCGTATTGAAACTCGGACTGAAACTGTTGGATTTGTGGCTCAGCATCAGCCTGTTTCTGCGATTGCAGCAGCCACAAGGACTCGAGACAAATCCATTGTATGTCATCACTGTGGCAGAACCGGACACGAGAAGAAAGATTGCTGGCAGGTCATTGGGTTTCCAGACTGGTGGGTTGAACGTAATCAGCAACAGTCTACCAATGGTAGGGGTCGCGGTTCTGGTTCTAAAGGTGGACGTGGTCGGGGATTTCAGAGTAAATTCCGATCAAATGTTGCTCAAACTTCACCTGTTCCCCAGTTTACAGAGGAACAATGGGAATCTCTTTCTCACCTTCTTGATCAACAAAAACAGAAGCCTCTCCCCGACAGATTGAATGGTAAGACACCAATAGGTGAGGTTATTATTGACACCGGTGCGTCCCATCATATGGCAGGTGATGCGACGAGTCTATCAAATTTGATAAACATTTCTCTGTGTCCAATCAAAT
>OVBE01002624.1:0-29853 GCA_900406425.1 Iberis pinnata
TTCTGTGAGTAATTGCAGTTTTTGTATCTACCATTTTATATTGCAGGTTTATCTGTTAGGTTGGGACATTTTGAAGTCTGCATATTCGTCCACTTACGTTTACTTCTCTGCTTCCTTGCAACACATAGAAGAAGTGTTGACTAGGTTCAAGTTGAGATCCATTCAGCCAAACTCGCCTTTCAGAGACAGAGTTGGGTTCTAGGATCCATGTGCCTTGAATGTTTGGTTAAACGACTACAGTGATTTCTCCAAAGATCACAAAATTTTCATATTTAGGGACGAGCACTATAACCAATACAATGGTAAAAGTCCTCCTCACTCACAAACTCATAAGATTTGGCAGATAAACATTGACAATCTATATGGTTGTGTCAATATTAATCGTACACATTGGATAGCCATTGATGTCAACTTCCCATGGAAAATGATATTTGTATATGACTATATCCCAACCCTTTCAACTAATGATCATATTAAAGAGTGCCTAAACCCTATACAGAAAATGATCCCGGCATTTCCTAAGAACTTGGCCAATGAAGGTACGCACTACTCAGGAGCTCAGTTTGAGGTTTGTAGAATTCAGAAAGATATAACAGTGAACTAAAAACCAATAGATTGTGGTGTTTTTTTCTCTCAAGTACATTGAGTATCTTGCCCTGGGATGGATGTTTGATGGTCTATGTGACGAGAATATTCAGGCCATCCGGGAAAGATTTGGTGCTGAGTTATTTGCTGAAATACCTCGGGGTCAAAATTTGCTTCAACAAATCCATTACCACAGCGGGCTGAGTTTGAAGATCTGCAACTCAAGGATAATTCTGTTTGACCTATGGACACGTAATGCACTCGTTTCAGTGTTAATGTAAATTTTATAGAAAATGTTAATGTAATTAAAAAATGTTAAATATCAAGTTGCATACTTTGGAAGTGGTGGGACATGTCAGTCCTTGAAGAATTGAAAAATGTTCGGGAGCAGACTGACAGCACCCTCGTAGAAGAGATGAATAAGATAGAGCAATTATCAACTTTGCAAGACCAGGTGCTTAAGAGTAAAGCGGACATGGCATATTTGCAAATAAAGATGAAGATGCTTTGTATTGTGTTTGTTGTTGTGATTATAGCTTTTGTAGCGGTTTATCTCGACAATTGATAGACCGATTTGTATGTACGAACATGAAATATGTAAGTTTTTGTCAATTAATATGTAAGTTTTCTTTCATTATGTGCATGAAATCCATATTAGCATTAAAGAAACATGTTCACCAATAATCTCTGCAATAAAATGCATAACATATATGCAATACAGTCGAAAACGACATCGTATGATTTGGCCACTTAGTCAAAATTTCAGTGCCCAAACAACTCTACAATAGGTGAAAAACGATGTCGTATGAGTTCGCCACTTAGTCAAAATTTCAGTGTGCAAACAAACTCTACATTAGGTGTAAAGCGGCGTCGTATGATTTCATCAATAAAAATCTGCCATGACTTTTAAAATTTGGCAGTATTATCGTCTCAGATTTTTTAAAATATGCGGTCAAAGGATTTAGAAAAATCAGCGGCAAACAAATCTACGGTAATATGAGGGTCAAATGAGTAAGAAAAAAATATGTGGTAACGTGTGAAACAAATATGTGGCCATTGTAGATTTAAAATAAAACTGCGTCGAAAGGGGTTAATCTGGAAATTTTGGAAACTGATAACTCTTCGGAGACACCAAACAATCCTACAGAAAAAAACAAAATCTGTAGTCACAACAATATCTGCAACGCAAATAAATCTGCAATGTAAATAAAACTCTACGAAAAAACTGTTATGTAAACAAATCTGCAATGTTATTTAAAAATCAACGACAAAAAATCTGCAATGGAACAAAAAACGGCGGTGACGTCGACAAATCAGTTGTGACGTAGACGTGACGTAAAAATATGCAGCGAAATAGACAAACAAATTTGCGAGAAAAATCGGTGACAAACAAATCTGCAACACAAACAAATTTGCATTACAAAATCTCGCATATTTTTTCCATCGAGAAAACGCGGTGGTATTTTCGTAAATACCAGATAACTTTTTTCTCTCTCATTTGTTTAATTTTTTACTCAGCTTTTTTGTTTGTTCATGACCGAAGAGTAGAATCGGGTTTAAAATAAATTGAATTATCTCCAGCAATTAAATAAAATATTGGGTTATCTCAGCAATTAGTACAAATAAGTATCTCAAGTACGTAATTTTGCCCTAAAAATATTAACAAACATTTTAATTTCTTGCATATGGATTACTAATTAGTATATTTGTTCTCTCTAGAATAGAATGTTAACTATCTAAATACAGTTCAACACATGATAAAATAAACTACCATTGGTACAAAATTTAATTTTGCATTGATATTGTAAATATAATGAAAACGTACCAGTAAACATGAAACAGAAAGAGCAATAAGCTATTATTGAATATTTAAGAAAGTGATATTTAATTTAAACTTAATGATCATTAACACATAAAAAAATTAATCTTAATGGCATTATTGGAAAATAAAAAATAGAGAAAGTAATGATGGTGTAGTTGCAATCTAAAGTATTAAAAATATCAAATGGCAATAGTCAACTTAATCTAAAAGAATGGCAGATGGATTCCTCCATACAAAGAAACTATATAGTTAAATTTAAATAATTGTTGGCCATAACTTGTAATCTTTATAAGTTGTTTAATAATTATTTACTTTCTTTGTTATGGGTCTGTGTGTATCGTCCATCATATGAAAAGTAGCAATCAAGAGGTGACAACAATTTGGGGAATTTGCTTTTCTTTGAAAACAATTTAAACAAAGTTGTTCGATGCCTTAATAGCATCGATTGATATAACAAGACGGCAGGTAATAAAAATTACTAAAGTATTAAAATTAACTAGATAGATAATGTTTATTTTCACAAAAGGGTTATTTACAGTAAACTACCTAAATTTTATATTTTTTAAATTCTGGTAAATAAGATTTAGACTCTAATAATTCTGAAAAATAGTTTTAAATTCTTAGAAAAACATATTGTATAACAGAACAGCATAACTATAATATGAGAAAGAATGTAAACTAATTTCACAAGTAACTTGTTCATATCGAATTTGCAACCCAATAAAAAATCCACTTGAATCTAGATTTATTTGGACGAGCCACCAAAAAATCAACCAAATAATGAGTTTTGTCAAAGCATATTTCAGCCCGTGAACAAGATCTAACTAGAACTTATGCTTTTCAAGACTTATAGTCAATTTTCTAATATAAATATACATATAATCATCTTATTAAACCTATTAAACCTATGAATAACACTTTTTACAACTAAAGAGAACACACTCAACTTAATTTAGTTATTCAATTAGATTAAACCCTTGATTCAACATAACTATTTAATGTTAAAAAACACTCATCAAAATATGTAACTCCATTTGTAGGTAACAAAATATCAACCAATTACTAATGAGTGAATTGTAAATTTGTAAACACCCATGATATTGACAATATAATTTTTTAAAAAATATTTTCAATAAAAAATATATTTACAATGTTAATTCATACAAAATACAATCCGATTGGCTGATCGTACAGATTTGACTATTAAAACCTTACACATGTTAGTTCAGTTATACTTAGTTTCCGTAATAAAAGGCATCGTCCGTACACTCGTTAAAAGGAAAAAAAATTAGATTTGACAATGATACCTAATTATTCTCTTAGAATTTTCTTTTTCTTTTTCTTTTTTTCCCCTTCATCTTTAGTTTTCTTCTTTGGGAGGGGCCGATGCCTAGACTTACCATAACACATTATTATTTCTCAAAAAAAAAAAAAAAGTTTATTCGGTTGGAAAATAGTAATATTACAACTATCAAAATTTTATTGAGAAAGAACAAACTGAATAAATAAATTGGAGTGCCCTTTTAAAATTAAAAATGTTATCATGGTCCAAAGTGGAGATAGGGTTTTCTCATATTTTATAACATTTTTTTGGAATCCATTTGAGCCTATAAAAGAATATATGTATATATGAATAATTACACATACAAGCTGACAAAAGAATTATTAATAGATTAAGGAATGAATAAAAAAAATAATAAGTAAAATATTCACGAGGAGACTCAACTAGCTAGAACTCTTATATACACATTCGTGGGAATAATTCATTTATAAACACACTTTAAAATGGTGGGAGGAAATTTGTAGGTGATTTAAATTGTAATTTCGCTGTGACTTTTGTGTGTATATGTATATTAGTTTCCATTTAGAGCAAACGATTAAGGTTACTTTAAGAAAATATATCAAGCCAATATATTAACTCAATTGGCTCATCGAACATAAAATACTAATATTAATTTGATTTATATTTTACAATAAAAAATAATATGTGGGGAGATGAAATGGTGATGTTTTGATTGAACGTTAGATGCCATATTTCATATTTGGAGATAAAAGAGAGGTTATTTTCTACATATTTAGTCATTTGCAAATGATTAATCCACCGCACAAATGCATTAAGAATCATTCCCCTCCCTGGTTTTCTTCACTTTTGTAAATAAAAAATGAAGAAACTACACCCATTATTCTTTCTTTTTTTTGGTATGCAAATACACCCATTATTCTAGATTTGATAGAGTATTCGATAATGNTCTTCACTTTTGTAAATAAAAAATGAAGAAACTACACCCATTATTCTTTCTTTTTTTTTGGTATGCAAATACACCCATTATTCTAGATTTGATAGAGTATTCGATAATGGACTTTAAAATTCATTTTAGAAAAACATATATACATTGTACAGATAGTTAGATTCGGACGCAGGTAATATTTCTTTTCACTCCTGTTTGAGTTACATTTTATATATTACTTCTTCCGTCCCATAATATAAGATATTTTGGAGATTTTTTTTTTATTCCAAAATATAAAATGTTTTTATATTTCTAGGCAAATTTTAAAACTATTAAATACTCTATAACCAATGAAAAAATAATAGTTTTTTATTGATTGGTTGAAGCGTTTTTAATGTATAAATATTTTAAATAAAAAATAAGTTTCTTAATTAACGCGCTTTTAGCCAAAAAGTCTTATATAATGGAACATATGGAGTATTAAGAAGAGTTGCATAGGATTGTGGTTGCCCAAATGATTTTATTTTTGTTGTTGAAACATACAAAATAGTCTGGATAACCCAAATTTGATGTTTAATTAAGACAGAACTATGACCACATTGATTGACATGGTATATAATATCAGAAAATAGGAGATTAAGGGAGAGAGAGATGTAGTGACTAAGATACATATGCGACATTGGACGGATAGACAGAGAGTTATCAAAAACACAAAATATTATTAGGAATCATTTAAACACTTTTACAAAACTGTTTAATCAGATTTATTCAACATCCACACTTGGATTTGAGACAGACCAATTCCTAATCTACCATACTCTCTTCACAACAACAGTTGTGATGCATTCTTTGTTCACTCACCGATGAACCCTAAAACCTAGACTATATTTTCTTTAGTTTCTCTTAGTAATCATGTCTAGGGTTTTTCTTATTCGCTGTGTTGAATGCTTAACCAAACTCTTTTTTTTTGAGTCTTTATAAACCCCTTCAACACACGTAATCTTTGAAAAGAATCTCTTCAAAGAATATTTTCTATATATCTTCAAAGAATCTCTTCCATATCTCAACTAATATCTTCTCAACAAGATATTAGTTAAACTTCTTCTTTTTTAAAACCTCCGATATCTTTATATTTATTTCCATAAAGATATTCCTTTAGCTTTTTGTCAAAGTTATCAGAAATTTCCTTCTAGAATTTTTGGACTTAACATTCTCCCTCTTTTTATCTGAATGTGTCACCTCAAGTATCCTGAAACTTATGACACAAAAACCAATACCATAATACCAAAGTATACCATGACAATTCATGCACTTATCCAAAAAGACAAATTCGATTAGTACTCTTAAAGTGCTTAGTACTCTTGAAGTTGTTCAAAAGATCAAGTTAAGCAACATCAACGAAAACATGCCAAGTTGAATATCAAACTAGACTACTAAAGTATCTAACACACTTTTGACACACATACTTTAGTTACTAACTAGCAGACATTAGAATTCAACATAAATTAATCCTTCATAATTCATCATTCATCATCACCATTTCTACTTTCAGAATCATATTATTCTCCCCCTGATTGAGTGTATATTCAGATAAAAACATCAAGCAAGTACATAGATTAAGAGTAAGAAAAACCAACTTACCTACTGTCAAGGTTGACGCCATCAGCTTCTGAGGAGTTGTCATCGTCTTCGCAGGAAGTCTTGTTGCTTGGGATCTTGTAAGTTGCCTCATGGTGATAGAACTTTCAAAAATTTTGAAGAGAAATCTTTGAAGATGGAAATCGCATAACAAGACGATGTGAAGAATATGAGACTTGTAAAATCCCTAATCGAACAAAAAGCTTGACAAAAGAGATTAGTTGCACATGGGCCAGATCGATTAACCCAAAACATATTAAGCCCAAAAGGAAATTAATTCATTAGGCACATGAGTAAATTCCCTTATCCAACGATTTAGCAAGTAAACCAATTCTACTTGAACGATTAAAATGTGTAACACGAGACATTGATTATACAATTCATAGACCAAGCAACATGTCCAGAATCTATACAGTGACAAAGAATCAAAATATCAAGAAATAGTGAGGTCCCCATGATGATCAACTGAGCAGTGTAACTAATTGACTAGAAAATCTTTAAGCTTTAAACTAGTTATCAAATAACTCAAGTTTCGGCAATTATGAAACAAAAATTAAAACTTTAGATGATTTACAACTTGTAACTCTAATAGGTAGCTCTTTCTCATCTGAGTAGTTGTCACACCATCAGATTACTTAGCATATAATCGTCAGACTCTAACCACATAGACTTTTATTAAGAGTTTTTTCTTTCGATCCAATGTAGCTTACAAAATCACACATAATTTTGAGCCTGAATTTTATGATTTGTGTAGCTATTTCTCAGCCAATTTTTATCATCACAAGGCTTTCAAACTTATGTGATTATCAATGCATCTATACTGATAGTGCTCACACTCAGATCTAGAATGTTTTTATCATCCTAATCCGAGATGAGTATCGATCTTTTAGGTTACTACATGAGAACTACTTATCCTACTCCAGATAGTGATCGAGCTTAGATCTAGAATTTTTATATCATCCTAGTCCGACTCGAGTGTCTTTCACACCGGATGCTCACAACTTTTGACTTATATGATCAGAGACCTCCTTTCTAATCTAAGTGGCTTGTTATAGAGAGGTTTTAAGACAAAAACTATAATACATAGATTCGTGGTTCATGATTTTCCCCTAGACCTTGAGACAAAACAATGTTTAATGAAATTCACATATCCTGATTGCTTTACGCAAACGAGGAAAGCAATTAAGATCAAGGGGTTTTGTGAAGATATCTGCTAGTTGATTTTCAGAAGACACATGATCAATGATAACAAGTTTATCCTCTACTAATTCCCTAACAAAATGATGCCTTATATCAACATGTTTAGTTCGGGAATGCTGAACTGGTTTTTTTAGATATGTTATTGCACTAATGTTATCACAGTTCATAAGTAGGAGGTGAGAATTAATACCATATCCAGTGAGCATTTGTTTTAGCCTCATTAATTGAGTACAACAGCTTCCAAGTGCGATATACACTACTTCGGCAGTGGATAAAGATACACAATTTTGCTTCTTGCTATGCCATAAGATAAAGTTATTTTCTAGAAATAAACAACCTCCTGATGTACTCTTCATATCATCTAGACATCCAGCTCAATTTGTAGCACAAAATCCCGCAAGGTTTGAGTTAGTTTCATTAGTGAAATATATCTCATAATCAAGTGTTCCTTTAACATATTTAAGGATACATTTCACAGCATAGAAATGTGATTCCTTGGGTGCAACTTGATATTTTGCACACAATCCGACACTAAGGCACAAGTTAGGTCTACTTGTAGTCAAATTTAGAAGACTCCTGATGATTTCTCTATAGATATTCTCATTTATTGATTTTCCTTCATGTAAATATCCTATGACATCATCGAGTGAGTGATTGTTGTGGACTTGAAGTTGTTCTTGAGCTTTCTTGACACCATGTTCCTCAGAGTCATAAGTTTCCTCTTGTATATCCGTTATGTTTGGAACAGAGTGTGTTACTCACTCTTCATAGTGTGATACACTTGCAAATGTATCCTGAAGTCTTGTCATATGACGTGAGCAGCCACAGTTATGTAATTCATCTCTTGCTTCTTGAATGATTTCCGAAAATGCAAAGTTACAGACTAGATTTTCTTCTTCTTCTTTGATTGAAGTTATCTCCTTTTTTGAGTTTGAACTCTGAGGTTTATCTTCTTTTGCTATTTGATCTGTACGTTTTGCAACCTAGATATATCCAAATCTCCTTGGTTATGGATACACAACTCTTTATTTCCATGCTTGATAGACATGATGCTTCAATTTGCTTTTCCTGTTACGAAACTGAGTGCGTTTCACACTTGTCCTACACTTCTCGTGAGATTGGTTGTGTTGTTGATCAAGATGACCTCTATGTGCTGTCTGCATATATGTATTATGTTGTGTGAGGTTTCTTTTTTCAACTTGATGATGTTTTTTCTTTGCTGCTACAAAATTTGACAAGGTTGAAGTGTCAACATGATCCGATGATTTGTAACCGCTATATCCCAATCCCCAATTCATGTTTGGATGTTGTCCAACATCTAGTATTTGATCTAAATCTTTTGTACCACTGTTGAGCATCATAATCTTCTTCTAATTCTCACTGAGTTGAATTTCCAGTGATTGAGTTTTCTTCCTTTCTTCATTTGCCCATGCATCCATTTGTTTGATGGTTTCTTCAAGTTCAACATTCTTTTCGTTTTGAGATTTTAACTCTTGTTGGATTGTGTCTAGTGAAGAATCTGAATCACTTGTATTCTTTTCACTTCTATGATCCATCTCTAGAATATTCATTTGTGCTTTCAACATTGCTTTGTCTTTGACAAGTTGTAGATTATCCTTGCTTAGATCGACCCAGTTATTGAACAATGTTCGATATTCATCTCTAGGATCTATTTCACCTTCTCTTTCAGAATCTGTATCAGTTTCTGACGTAGTGTCTGACACACTATTATGATTTTCTAGAGAAGTTAAAGAAACAAAATTTAGCAATGATTCTTCATATGAATCATCATTGTTAGACTCAGTATCACTAGAGTATAACAATGATTTCTCTTTCTCTTTCAAGATGGTTGGACATTCTGCTCTAGTATGTCCTATACCCTTGCACTCAATACACCTCAGATTTTTCTGTTTACTTAGAGGACAATCACTTTTAAAATGTCCATACCCTTGGCATTCATGACAATTGAGATCTATTTTCTTAGTTGACTCTTCTTCATCTTTAGATCCACGATCTCCCCTGATTTGTTGTTCTCTAAGAGTATGAAATTTACCATTTTCCATCCTTTTAAGCATCTTATTGAAATTTCTTGTTAAGAGGCTCATGTTTTCTTCCATTCTGTGAATTCGGCCATCCTCCTGATTCCCTGTGAATGCTATACCTTTATGGTTCTTTTTTTATTCAGTTGGGGCTCTTCTTCTTTGATCATCCCCACCAGTTGATCAAACTTCATATCATCGGTATTCATAGCCATCTTCAATACTGCTTTATGAGCTAAAAATCGTTCTGGAAGACATCTTAAGAGTTTTTTCATGAGCTTATTTTCTTTATACTTCTTCCCTAATACAGATGCTTAATTTGCAAGAGTGCTAAGCTTTGATATAAAGCTACCAAAAGATTCATCTGGTCCCATCTTCAGATTTTCAAATCTTGAGGCTAGATGATCAATCCGAGTGCGTTTGACACTAGTATCACCCTCAAAGTGGTTTATCAATGTGTCCCAAGCTTCTTTTGCGGACAGCCTTGTATTATTTTAAATTAATCAATATCCACAGACGTGAAGATTTTCGTAATGGCTTTTGAGTTGTACATTGATGCCTTCTTCTCTGCTTCTGTCCATAGTTCACTCGATTTTGGAATCTCCTTTTGATTTTCATCGAGAATTGTTGGTTCTTTCCAACCTTTGACTACAGTAGTCCATGCATCTTCATGAATTCCTCGAAGAATATGCCTCATCCTAGCTTTCCAGTGACCAAAATTATTTTCATCTAACATGACGGTTGTTTGAACAACAATAAAGTCCCTTGAGGTTCCAACAACCTTTGCTAAAATGGCCTTGATCTGCCTGTTTGAGACTTCAACTTGTCCACTCGTTTGAGGATGATAAGGTGTTGCTACCTTGTGTTTCACTCCATATTTCTTCAACAGGTTTTCAAAAACCTTATTTATGAAGTGGGAACCACCATCGCTGATTACTACCCTAGGAACCCCAAATCTTGGGATAATCACACTTCTGAACAGCTTCAGAATTACCTTCCCGTCGTTGGTTGGACAAGCAACTGCTTCCACCCATTTTGAGACACAGTCGACAACTACCAAAATGTATATTTTTCCAAAAGATGGGGGATTGAATGGTCCCATAAAATCAATGCCCCAAACATCGAACACCTCAACTTCAAAGATTGAGTTCTAAGACATCTCATTTCTTCTACCAATTTTTACAGCTCTTTGACAAGGGTCACATTTGGATATGAAACCATGTATGTCCTTAAACATGGTTGGCCACCATAGACCAGCCTGCATGATCTTCTGAACAGTCTTGAATGTTGCAAAGTATTCTCCCTAGGAAGAACCATGACAGTGTTCCAAAACTTCCTTAACCTCATCTTCAGCTATGCACCTTCTGAATAACCCATCTGGACCTTTCTTGCAAAGAAAATGGTCATCCTAATAGTAATGATTCACATCACTCAGGAACTTCTTCTTTTTATAATCATCGAAGTCTTCAGGAATTGCTCCAAAGACCTTGAAGTTAACTAAGTCTGCATACCATGGTGCTTTCGTGGTTACCACTTCAGCTTCTACAAAGGCACAAGTGTGAATTACCATCAGTTATTCTTATGGCATTAAGTCATCGATTAGAATTGACTCATCAATTTGCATCCTGGACAAATGGTCTGCTATACCATTTTCAATTCCTTTCTTGTCCACTATTTTCATGTCAAAGTCTTGCAGTAAGAGAATCCACCTCAACAGTCTTGGTTTAGTGCCTTTATTTGTGTAGATGTGCCTCAGCGTTGCATGATCAGTGTAGACTATAACCTTTGAACCAACTAAGTAGCTTCTGAATTTCTCACTTGCAAAAACGACTGCTAGCAAATCCTTCTCTGTTGTTGCGTAATTTACTTGAGCATCGTCCATGGTTCTACTGACGTAGTAGATTATGTGCATCTTCTTATCTATCTCCTGCCCCAAAACTGCTCCAACTGCGTAGTGAGACGCGTCACACATAATCTCGAATGGGTAATCTCAGTTTGGAGTTTGGAGTTTGGAGTTTGGACTATAGGGGCAGATACTAAGGCTTCCTTGATGTGGTGGAATGCCTTGAGACATTCAAAGTCGAAGTTAAACTCAGTTTCCTTGCACAACAGCCTTGTCATAGGTCTTGTTATCTTCGAAAAGTCCTTGATAAATCTTCTATAAAACCCTACATTCCCCATAAAACTCCTCACATCCTTCACCGTCCTTCGTGGTTGTAGTTGCATCATGACATCAATCTTTGCCTTGTCTACTTCTATCCCTTTTTCATAGATATTGTGACCCAAGACAATTCCTTCCCTCACCATGAAGTGACACTTTTCCCAGTTTAGAACCAAGTTTGTTTCCTCGCACCTGGTGAGTACCCTGCACAAATTACACAAACATGAGGAGAAATAAGAGCCTTACATGGAGAATTCATCCATGAACACCTCTACTATCTCCTCGATCAAATCTGAAAAGATTGAAGTCATGCACCTTTGAAAGGTGGGAGGTGCATTGCAAAGGCCAAACGACATTCTTCTATATGAAAAAGCGACGTAAGGGCATGTAAAGGTAGTTTTTTCCTGATCTTGAGGGTGGATAGGGATTTGGAAGAATCCACTATAACCATCAAGAAAACAATAGTAATGGTGGTTTGCTAGGCGTTCTAACATTTGGTCAATGAAGGGTAATGGGAAATGAACTTTTTTAAATGCAGCATTCAACTTCCTATAATCAATGCAAATTTTATGACCCGTGATTGTTCGAGTTGGTATTAGTTCATTCTTATCATTTTTTTATCACAGTATTTCCTCCCTTTTTAGGGACACAATGAACTGGTGATATCCAAGTACTATATGAGATAGTGTAGATAACACCAGCATCTAATAGCTTAAGGATTTATTTTTTTACCATTTCCTTCAAATTAGGATTTAGCCTTCTTTGGGGTTTAATGCTAGAGTAGGATTCTTTTTCAAGATTGATTCTATGAGTGCACAAATTAGGTGATATTCCTTTAATGTCATCCAATGAATACCCTATAGCTCTCCTAAACTTCCTCAATTCAATCAGCAGCAAATTTAACTCATCATCACTAAGTTCATCATTTACTATGACAGGATATGTGGAGTTAGGTACAAGAAAAGCGTACCCTAGCCCTTTGGGAAACGGTTTCAGTTTCACATATGGTGCCTAAAGTTCAGACCAGCCCTCAGATGTTGCAGATTTTGTTTGTTTATGCTTGAGTTCAACATTCTCAGCAACTGAGAACACCATACTTTCTGACCCCTTAATGTCTTCGAATGGTTCTTCAGGTTCCAATGGTCCATGTGAGTCCAATAACATCTTGTACCTCAAAGTTTTCATCGTGTAGGTACCATTTATCCCCATTATTGGTCAATGTGGTTCTCATATGATCATCCTCATTAATCTCTTCCAACCGTTCATCAGCAAGTTGATCCATCCTTCTATGTAGAAAATCTCTTCGTCTGCAGTTGGTTTCCTCATCACTTCCTGAATATCGAATATCATCTTCAGATCTTTACCCATATTCAGCTGAATCTTCCCTTTCTGAACATCAATAAAAGCTCCAGCAGTTGCTAAAAATGGTCTACCCAAAATCAGGGGATCACTAGGTTCCTCACTCATATCTAAAACTACAAAATCAATTGGGATCTCGGCTACTCCAACATTCACAGGTAGGTCTTAAAGAACTACATGTGGGATCCTTACTGATTGATCTGCAAGTACCAAAGAGATATTGCAGGACTTGAAATTGTTGAAACCTAACTTCATAGCAACTAATAAAGGCATAAGGCTGATCGAGGCTCCTAAATCGCACAGGCACTTGTCAAAAGACAAAGGACCTAGTGAACAGGGTAAAGTAAATGATCATGGATCAGATAACTTCTTTGGGATTGAAGTCCTTGTTATGATTGCACTGCACTCTTCTCTTAAGACTACCATTCCCTGAATTAATTTCCTTGCCTCTCTTGGTGATAACATCTTTCAGAAATATCTTGTATGGAGGCATCAGAGTGATTGCATCAAGAAGTGGTACTTTAATTTCAGTGTCCTTCATGTACTTCTCAAAAACTCATTTGTACTTCATCATAATTTCCTTCTTGAATTTGGAAGGGAATGGTAATCTCGGAACGTATGGTGGTGGCACGAAGGGTGTATCCTTCTTTTGCGTTGCAGCTGGTTGTTCAGCTGGACTTGGCTTAATAACAACAACTGATGGTGATTGTGATAGCTTATGAGAATCAGTCTTTGTGGCTTCTTCGTCTTCAGCTTCATTTGAACACAATTCCCCCCCAGCTTGGTCAACAGTGTCCTCAGTGGTAAGAACAACTTCGCGTGGTTGTAACTCTTTCCCACTCCGTAAGGTGATGGCGTTAACATGAGCAAAATTCTTGGGGTTTTGAACAGACTTCCCTGGGATTTGAGTTGTTGGCGTGGGTGCAGAAGAGGAAGCGCCCATACTCTCCAGATACCTGACCTTAGAGTTCAAAGCGTCAAACTTCTGATGGAGGTCATTGTATGAGATATCAATATGCATCTTCAATTCAGCAAGTTTCTTCGAAGTGTCACTAGCATTGTTAGCTTGACCCTGAAGAAGTTGTTGTAACATCACCTCAATGTTGGAAGATTGAGCCTGAGGTTGGTTAAAGGGAGGTGAAACCAGGAGGTGCACTAACCTGTTGTTGTTTCTTGGGAAAGAAACCATGATTCCGAGCATAATTGATCAAGGGTTGAAGATTCTTCTGTGGATAAACTTGATCTTGAGGGTTGGCTATGTTGTTTCTACGGTAGGAAAAACTAGGGTTGTTGGAGTATTTGAGGAAATCATTGTTATAACCACTCTGATTCTGCATATATCTAATCTCCTCATGTTTGTTAGCCTCTCCAGCTTGAATCTGAAGCTGCTCTTCATCGCTTATGAAGTCAATCTGGTGTTGTTGCCCAAGAAGTAGCATGTCCAACTTATCATAGCTTTGATATCTTTCCTTGTCTTATCATCTGTTTCAGAGCTACCACGAGGTGTACGATCATAATCCTCACTATATATGCCATCGGATTGAGCAAGATTTTCCACAAGTTCCCAACGAACATCAACACTATTGTTCAGGAAATTACCGTTACTTGCAATGTCAAGCAACATGCGTATCTTTGGTAGAGTACCGCGATAAAGAGTGCTAAGGAGGGATGCTTTGCTGAAACCATGATGTGGACATTGCAGAGTGTAATTCTTGAAACGCTTCCATGCCTCAGAGAATGTTTCACCGGTTCGCTGTGCGAAACCAGAAATGTCATTCCTCACTCTTGCAGTACGAGAGGTGGAGAAGAGTTTGGCAAGAAAAGCCATCTTGCAAGCATCCCAGGTAGTGATTGAGTTTCTGGGAAGAGACTTCTCCCACTGATGAGCCTTCTCGCCCAAAGAGAATGGGAATAGACGCAGCTTAAATGCGTCCTCATTCCCACCGTTGATCTTGGTGAGACTGCAGAATCGGTCAAACTCGTCCAGGTGGTCGAGTGGATCCTCCAGGAAAACCATGGAATTTATTCCCTTGTACCATAGCTATCAAGCTGTGCTTGATCTCGAAATTGTTGTTCAATACAGCAGGAGGTGTGATTCCATGACGTTGTGTATGAGTGTTCGGGTTGTCACCATCACCAATAGTGTGATGGTTGTCGCAGTTAAGATTTTCCTCCATTTGCAAATCCAACCTTCTTAAATGTTCCAAGCGTTCTTGTCCACATATAGCGCGAGAGTGTTCCCTTTCAAGAACACGAATGTCGTCAACGAGTGGAATTAAGTCAGTTGGTTCTCTGCTTCTCAGGTTCATACACAGTTATGCAAGTACCTGAAAACAAAGTAAACAGAGGAAACAAAGTGACTATGAATGTAGAAAAGGAACTCGATCTCGATAGATCCAAAATGTAGAATGTAACAAACAAACCCCCCCCCCCCCNAATGTGTGTTATTTAATTCCCTATCCGAGTTATCATGCCAGTGTAGTATAATAGGTGTAAATCCAAATGGGTGTGATGCTAAGCACCCTAGATGCAATTGGAACTACTAATTCAAGCCAAATAGAAAGATGAGTTTTTATCTAAAAGTCCTAAACAAACAAAAAATGCAGTAAGTAAAACAGGAAGTGAAAGCAAGCAAGCATAAACAGAAACTAAAGACAGACAACAAATGAAACGAAAGGAGGAAAGTAAAATGGGTAAAAATGCAATCAAATGAGAAGCAGTTCCTAAGAATGAGGTTAATTGACGAAAGATCCTTCATGAACTACCTAGACACCTAACATAGCTCAAAAAATGAGCTAATCCCTAGACAGCAGATTCATATGCAACCAATTCCAATCTCTTGGTAAATGGTTTCAACCTAAGCAATCACCATACCTAACCCTCGTTAACGATACACTACCTAGCAAGCATGAGGAACCAACCTACTAATGCCAATAAGCACCCTAAACATCTAATCTCTTAGGCTAGGTATGCAAATCTCTGAAATCATTGTGTTCAGGCATTTCATTGAGCACCTTCTGGATGCTGAAATGCCTAATATCAAATTTCAGTTGATCAGAAAGAAATCAGCATGAAGAGCAATGAAACAGAAGGGATCTAGATGTAATCAAACTTAGGTACCTAGGAAGAACAAGAAATCAACACTAGTCTATCCCATCCTCAGGAACCTATGGTAATTACTCACTACGCATGTTGGTTATGAAATCAGAGAAACAAGAGAGCATAATAACTAAGCAAGACATTAAGATCAAAAGTCAAACGATGAAGAACAGCAAGAACACTAAGTCCGAAAACATGATGATGACGATGAACAAAACAAAAAATCAAAGATGTAGGAGATGAAGATGAAGAACAAAAAGAACACTAACCCAGAAAAACAAAGTTCCAATGGAACATTAGCAAAACCAGAAATAGTGATCAAGGTAAAAACGAGATTAAAAGCATAAATCAGTAGATCAACATGCACCAGATAGTTCACAACCTAAATCTAAGCATGGAAATAAAGAAATCAGAAGATAAACATAAACGTAATCAAAAATCTGGGTTTGAACATCAAGAACAGCAAAGCAAAACAGATAGAAAAATAAACCTAAGAACAAACCAAAAATGGCAACAAAATAAAACTTGTTTCAAAATAGAGGCGTTTTAGGGCTTTTATAGTGTTTCAGAAAAAGCCCTAAAAACGCTAAAAGATAAAAGCCTTAAAAATCTATATGGTTCTTTTTAACCCGAAAGTGGGTTGTCTTAGTTTGGGTCGTCGGTTCGGAAGTTGAAGCAGCTCAAAGTGGGCTCTCAGGTGATCAAGCCAGCGATTAAGGCGTGTAATGCGCTGGCTTGATGGTTGATCGAGCCGTGAGGAGCTGGTGATCAAGTATGCAATGAACTTGATCGAGGCGCAGCTACTTGGTGGTCGAGTCGGCATTAGAGTTATTGGCTGAGTCTCCGCGGCAGAAAAAGGGATTGATAATCGAGTTAGGCTTGATGATCGAGTCGGGCTTGACGTAGCAATCGAGCCAGTGATTGAGGGACTTGGCTGAGGGAGCTTGGCCTTTAAGTCGGCTCGATGGTGATGCACAGTAGCTCGAGAGAAAGTGATCAAGCCGGGTCAAGGCGTCTTGGAACTTTTGGTCGAGGCAAGACAAGGACGTGATCGATTCGGGCTCGATGGTGATAATCGAGCCGGAGATCGAGGCCATTTGCTTGGCGATCAATCCGGGCTCGATGGTGCGTGATCGAGCCAGGTTCGATGATGCGTGATCGAGCCGGCTACTTGGTCGAAACTGACTTGAGCTAACATTGAGTTGGTTCCATCCCGTGCATTTTCCTTTCCTTCTCCAAATTTGCAATAATGTTTTGAAAACTCCTGAGAGTCCTGAAAAATCTCTGAAATGCATATATATGCAAATGTTGATGCAGAACTTCCTAAAAAATGCAAACTTACTAATAAAGTCTATGGATGCAACATATTTACAACTAAAGGACCCTAAAATGAAGTTAAATGACTTCCTAAAACCACTAAAATGCAGAGACATCACTTTCCCTCTCCCAAAACTCCCAAGCAAGTCCAACGCCTCACCGGTCGCATCACCGCGCTCATCCAATTCATCTCTTGTTCCACGTATCGATGTCTCCTTGATATCACACTCCACATCCTATGAACCATACTATGCGTCATCTCTGCTGCATCAGTTGTCCACTGAATCATCTTAGACTCTGTAAAGTCGGGATGTCGCAGTGTAAAGTCGAAGTTGCTGTAATCCTTAGGTCAAATGGGTGAACCGTCCTCGGGACTGATGTCTCTGCACCATTGAATGGATTTCCATCCACGTGTCGGACCTCTAGGAATGCGCGAAACATCGGGTATAACAGCTGGTGAATCATGTAGGTACTTAGGTTCTGGAAGAAAGCGGATGTTATCAAAAGAGGTGATGCTAGTAATCTCTTGCCAGGGTAGGTGAACCGTGCATGCCTATCCCGCTAGGTTCTCGAAGATATAGACTGGTGGGTTCTTGAACCACTTGGTAGAAGACATATACTTCCAGTCAGCTAACGTTTTTTCCATTTCCTAAGGAAACAAGTGGAGAGGAATCCCAACATAGCGCAATACAAGAGCTACAAGACTACCCATTACCTCTGTCCAAGTCGGGTTCCTCAAGGCATCTAACTTTCTTCCACCGAGGATCTTGGCGAATAGCCACCCAATATTAGCATCATGTGAATCCTTGTCTTGGTCAGTCTCATAAGTAGCCATTGTGAAATGGCATAGGACATAGTAGAGGAGCTCGAGCTCCTGAGAACTGACCGCTCCGGATTAAAACTTTCCAAAGTATTTGTTGCCCAGCATCTTCAAAAAAATGTGAATCTCAGGGTTGCGAACGCAAGTGAGTTATGTGCTCCTCGACTCATATTCGCCATCTCAGTGACATCCCAAAGATTGTTGGCGCAGTAAAAATTGGGCAACTCTGGTTCTTCCTCTGTAACTCAATCCGAAGATTGGACCAAACTCGGGCATTAGTATCTTGTAGAGTCGACTGAGGTAGAAGAATTGGACCTCGGTCTCAGCAATGCGAGGGTTTCATGGATCCTCGCTAACGATGTGGAATGTGGCAAGAAATTGCCTCGCCAGGTCCTTGTAAAGAGGATGAGATTGGAAAGGGAAAGTCCCTAGACTCATCCGATCGGAAATACCAGTCACATCATCAGCAACTCCAAGTCTTCCTAAGGTTAAACGATCAGCAAACCTTGTAGGATCCATCTTACTCTACCACAAAGCATTGTAAAACATAGAGTCGAAAGTGTCCCGCTTGTCAGTTAGCTTCCGGTTCTTCCATCCTTTGTGGCTCTAGAGTTGGGTAACTTTGAGGTCTAACTGGTAGTTGGTGAATGGTGTATTTGTTGTGCGAGGCCAAGGTGCTTGCAAAAACGCCAGATCGATCAGCGATTCACTACTAGAAGTTGTGCCTTTTCCTTTCTCCTTAGCGCTAAGAGCTTGCTTCTTGGTGACAAGAGGAGCGGCAGAGCTTGGCGGCTCTAAAACGGGTCGCTTTGCTGGTGGCGATTGGTCTGTTATTGTCTGAACTGTAGTCTTACATCTCATCCATCTTGAAAAGAAAAAGAACTCAAGATAAAGTTAGAAATTTAATCAATTCAACACAAAAGAGTAAATGGTTATGCAATGATCGAGCAATGTCAACATAAGAGATAACAAGAATCAAATGCAAAAGAAACCATCAAGAATTCATATTCATTGAGCAATACTAACTAATCAATTAGCAAGAATCACATGTGTAAGCTTAGTTCAAGATCGATTGATCCCTGGCCACAAGAACAATAATGAAGTTTGCCGAATTTACGAAATTTCCCTCAAGACTTATCAAATTTTTTTTCCTTATTTTGTTTTTACTTTTTAACTATAAAATCCTTAGGTTTAGTTTTATTTTCTTATAACGCACACTTGAGATTTCAGAGCTTTGAGAGAGAGACGAATTCCTACCCTGTATTTTGGAGAAGATTTCTGAACTTTTTTACTTTTATTATATTGATTTGGTTTTTGAATATGTTTTGTTCTATAATGATTTTTAATTACTTTTATATGTCTGAGTAGTCGTCTTGTTAGGTTT
The DNA here is from genome assembly GCA_900406425.1 of Iberis pinnata. Classification (NCBI taxonomy): domain Eukaryota; kingdom Viridiplantae; phylum Streptophyta; class Magnoliopsida; order Brassicales; family Brassicaceae; genus Iberis; species Iberis pinnata. The sequence continues at coordinate 19,653 of OVBE01002624.1, forward strand.
TAGGGTTTCTCAGGGAAACTATGTATGATAGTTAGGGTTTAACATAATAGATTGAAATTATTAGGTTCTTAGTCTAGATTTGTTCTTAATGCATGAATTAGAGTAGCTAACTAATTCATTGATCTTAGATTAATTAATATGCAAGAGTTTATATTTGATGATTCAAACATAGGGCTCAATACTTTGAGAGGAGATTAATCTAGTTATGTCTTTCATGTTGAGAATTATTTTCATTACCAAATCATGCATGTTAACCTGAGCTTCAAACCTAAATACCTGTAGAATTTCGTAATGTCTGACGCCTTAGTTAATTGATTTAAAACCGTTTTAGTTTACTTTTATTGCTTAGATATTAGTTAAAACCATTCTTATTTATTGTCTTAGCTAGAATCGATATTGAACTGAAAGCCGCACTATCTGGTCTATGTGGAATTCGAACCTAGTCTTTACTACTTAGATATATTCTCTACAGTTAGATTTATGATTAAAAATCCTGAGCCTATCAGATTTTTGGCACCGTTGTCGGGGACCTATTGAGTGACTTTTAAGTTTTGGTTTAGAATCTAGTCTAAGATCTTGTGAGAACCAAAATTCGCACTGGCAATTTTCATTAGTTACGAAAAATCAGAGATATCTCTAATTTTCCATAGATCCCAGAAATCTATGAGTCAAACGTAAAAAGATCAGAATATGAAAGTGACTAATGCAAACATGAATTTAAGTACAAAAAGGACAATAAAAGTTTTATTATGAATCGGTGAGTGAATGTGTTACAACAGTTGATAGCCTCGACTACAAGAACTGTTGGCGAGTTATCCTAGATCTAGCAGCAGAGACCGATAAACCTAATTGAGTCGCAGATCACTAACAATAACGGAAAAACAGTCTAAAGCCCTAAGTATTTTGGCGTAGAGAATAAAATGTGTCTATGCCCCTTCTCTTCATCTATCTTATATAGCCTTTAAGATTGATCCGCCTTCCTTTTTTCGCATTCCGTCCTTACGTGGAAATCTTCCTTCTCCCGTTTATTCTTCTGCAAAAATCTTCCATTTATGGATTTCTTCCATTTCTTCTTGGCTTGCAGGACAAGCTTCGATCGTCATCGTGCGTGAGCTTGATTCTCGCCTAAAGTTGTAAGTAGGTCATTTCCGTGTTTTACGCCTCGTTGGGCCGTTTTACAGTTTAGGCAATTTTTAAGATTCTTATCGGAGAACCGAGCTTTTGTACTATGATACGATCGAGATTTTGTGGAAAGATTATACCGATCGTTTAAGCGAGATAACATCTACGTTTAAGTTAGTCATTTATCATTTTATACGATCGGTAATTATGAGCTTGTCCTTATAACCATTCCGAAGGATGATGATTGTAATCGTATAGTTAAGATAATCTTTGGCATTTCGGCAAACCATTATCGTTTTATACTATTAACTCCATATGAGAAGATTTCGTGATTCTCTCGCAAGTCGTAGGAAATAATCGTATAGCTAAAGTGATCTCGGTGTTTGGGATAATCAGAACTGTTTATATGATTACTTCGAGACTTATGCGAGTTTTATGATTTTAATTGCAAAATTCTAACGAAAATACAGAATGATATGAAACGAGAGACGATTTTTCCAGAGCGATGCTAAACGTGTATGTGATTCATCTCGCCAGTCGGGGAGATGAATTTTTTGATTCATCTCGCCAGCAGGCGAGATAAATGTACACTCTAATTCATTTCGCTAGTTGGCGAGATGAATTTCGTGTTCTGATTCATCTCGCAAGTTCGCAAGATGAAATCCGTATTCTGATTCACCTCGCCAGTTGGCGAGATGAACTGTCCAATTCATCTTGCCAACTGGTGAGATAAATCTCGTGTTCTAACTTATCTCGCCAGTTGGCGAGATGAATCCCGTGTTCTGATTCATCTCGCCAGAATGCTTGATCAGGTTATTTGTACTCAGGCATGATTCGTACTGTCTGTGAATCTATCCTAGACCAAAGCGTTTTTCTGAAGGTTGCGTATCTATCGAGGTTTCTCGGACATTCATTTCGTGCTAGTACAACGCTGAAACGTTTAGCTTATTCGTTTCAGAAGCAATTTTTCGGAGAATCTACGTATGTGAGTGATGAGAAAAGTTTAGGGATCTCGTATCACTTTTTGATACTATGTCTAAAGATGTTAGAAACCAGTGTGCTGGGTTTAGGGCAAGACCTAGGTTTACTATCAGTTTTAAGGGGTGCGACGACTATATCTGACTTACCTATCCTACTTAAAAATTCAACCTGATTTCATTTCAAAATTAGAATCTACGATAAATTTGCATCGATCAGGAACCATGCATCTCTTCGAAGACAATTTCTAAGTTTTTCGGAAGTGCTGACCAAAAAAGTGGTTTTTATAGCGCTATATTCCCTTGTGTCTCGTGTGTGAGACACAATCTTATCAATGGTTAGGTGACTAGTTCGTCCGTCGGGACCAATCGATGGTTCGATATAGAAGCAGATGTTTGCTCGTTTTGGTTTTGGAGAGCTGCATTTTTCTTGTGAAAAGTTGCATACGTACCCTTTTCGAGGATCAAGCTGTCTCGTAATTTAGTTTGTTGCGTGAAGTTGGATTACTCGTTTGAAGATATATATCACTCGATTTTGATATCTTATAGTGGGTATTTATACTTTCTATTTGGCATCATTTGAGTGTTTTCCATGTGTTTTTGGTATGTTTTAAGGATTTTAGGTGTTTGAGACGTTATGGAGCAAAAAGGATGATTTCTGGAAGAATTCGGGTGCAAATGGGGCAAAAAAGAAGATGAATGGATCGAACCCAAGTGAAAGAGATCGATAAGGGAATCAAGTGAAGGGAGATCGATCGATCACATTCTGGATCGATCGATCCAAAGCTTCAAGGAAGCTACAGAAAATCAGATCGATCGATCCCCGAAAGACAAGAACGACGGATTGATCGATCTCCACTTGGGTCGATCAATCCATGCACCCAAACCAACTTGGAAATTATCAAAAAGACGCATTCTTCCTCAAGAATTATTATGAATTTTCCATATTAGATTAGGTTTTTATTGTTATTATAAATAAAGCCTTATGCTTAGTTTTCAGATAGAGAAAACATACACATATATTTCAATTGTTTTTTAGAGCTTTTCAGAGAGAAGGAGATTTTCAACCCTCTCTTTGGAGAAGATTTCCGACACTTTGTCTTTTACTTTTAAATGTATTCTGATTCCTTTATGTGCTTTCTTTTAATGATAATAAATGTTGATTGCTTAGTCATGTCTGAATAGTCACCTTGTTAAGTTTTAGGGTTTATCCCAGGGAAATCATGATTTGATGGTTAGGGTTTGACATTATGAATTTGAATTGTAGGTTCTTAGTCTAGATTTGTTATTATTGGTTGAATTAGTCTGATCACCTAGTTCATGATATTAGGTTAATAAATACAAAGGGATTTAGTTTAGAGACCTGACATAATCTATATGAGTAACTATTTCCGCTTGCGGAAGTATTTTCTTTAATGCTTATGAACATATCTAATCTGAAATCACTGCATGATTGAATTGTTTAAATACGGCGGGAGTTTGTATTTGGGTAGTTCGATTATAGGGGTCTAATACTTCGGGAAAAGATTAGCCTATCTTTGTCTTTTGAGTTGAAAACCGCTTTCATTAATAAATCTTGTATGTCAACATGAAATTGAAACCTGATAACATGTGGAATTCCCTAATGCCTAGCATTTTCTTAATTGCTTGCAAGCCGTTTTAATTAACTGTCTTTTAATTATTGCTTTAAACCAAACACTACTTCTTATTAATGTCTTAGCTAGAAACGAAACTCAATCTGAGAGTCGTACGATTTGGTCGCTAAGGAATTCGACCGTTTTCTATACTACGAGGATCTGTTCTTTGCAGTGTAGATTTAGGATTAAAATCATGAGCCTATCAGCGATGTTGCATCATCCGTTTTGGCCGCGGTGGCTACAGTTTGGTTGATGACGTTTTTGGGCATTGTGTGCGCCGTTTGGTATGGGATGTTGGGATCGGATGGCGTGATTGCCTTCTTCAGATCGTGCCATTTCTCAAGTCGATAAATCTGGTTCGTCTTTTTCCGAAGCGTTATCAGCTTATTCCATAACAATTTCGGTCGGTGGCTGAGTTTCCCTTGTTTGGGTCCGATCGCTGGAGTTGTTGTAACCCGTCTCCTTTATGCTCGGCTAGCAAGCAGAGTCTTGCTTGTTTTTGACATCCCAAGATTTTGGAAAATCGATGGAGCATCGGGAACTTGATGCCTAAGTGATAAGTTGATAGGACCGCTTTCATAGAGTTTATCCAGGGCGTCTCGACGATTGAGTTGTAGAAGGCAGGACTAGAAGTTGGATCGAGCTGAGAGTCATGGTCATCGTGCCGGAGAAACCAGTGAGTGGTTTCGGCGTGGGCGTAACTTCGGACAACCTGAATCCCATTTTGTAAAAGTGTCGAGAAAGATTATGTTCACTATTATTCCAATCTCGACGAGGATTCTTGCGACCTCAAGGTCCCTTATGACGAGGTTAATTACGAGAGGGTCGCAGTGAGGAGTGTCGATTTTGATTGCTTTGCTTTCTTCAAAGTAATCGCGTTTCTCGGCGAATTAGAAGACGTAAAGAGTAGGTGATCGGGCTAGTTGGCGCTCGATTCAGCCTTGTGATGATAAGCGTTGATTGTGGAGACGCTGTCTTGACATTATTGCGATCCTCCGATTATCATGTTTACTCGGCGGCGCTTGACGTCGCCGGTTTTATCTTCATGCTCTCTTCCGCGCTTCCCTTCCGCTCGGGGACCTTGAGGTGCATTATTTCCTGGCGGCGCCTGGTAAGGCATAGGTGGCCGATTCGCTTCTCTGAAGAGATCGTTTATGCTGGAAATTTCTGACATTTCTCCTGTGAGAAGTTTTGCCCTTAGCTTTGCTCCAAGGACTTTGCAGTCTGTCGTGGAGTGACCTTTCGTTTGGTGGAACTCGCATAAGGAATTTTCATCGTAAGAGTTGTTTTAGGTCCAGGTAGTACTTGATGTTTTTCCTATTTTGGATGACGACTTGATTACATAGTTATGCGCTCCCTAAAGGTCTTCTCCCTTGTGATAGACGTATTTGTCGTTGGGAGGGTTTTTATTTCTTTTCTGAGGGAGATTCTTTTGCGGACGCCTTTGCCGATTTATGTTTCAGGGACAAGACTTTCATCTCCTCTTCGATGGTTATGAAGACTACTAATTTGAAGATTTCGAGTGCAATCCATTTTCTGGATTTTAATTTGTACCAGAGCATTTTCTGGATCGCGTCTATGACTAATTTATCGCTTATTTCGATGATTCTTGATATCACGACTTTTAATCGTTTGATGAAATCCTTGAAGGGCTCGTCCTCTCTCTGAGCCATGCTCCATAGATCGACATCTGAAGTCTTCCAGTCCATTAACATAGAGTACTGTTTAAGGAATTCTGCGGAAAGTTGTTGGAAGTTTCCGATGGAGTTGCATTTTAGTCGGGAAACCATTCCAAAGCCGCTTCTTGGAGGTGCTCGACGAAGAAGAGACAGAATCTCGCGTCTTTTTCATCCTCCGTAAATTAGGACCTTGCCATCGCAATTCAAAAAGTCTGCAGGTGAGCTTTTGGATCGATGATTCCCTCGTACATAGGGATTTTAATTTTTATAGGATCAGAGATTTGTGCCTTAGTGATACGCGCCATAAACGGTGTTTTCTGGGCTTCCTCTAAGATTTAGTCGATCTCCGGTGCCGCACTGATGGTGTGGTGGATCTGTGATTTTACCGCCTGGACTTCCACGGCAGTTTTAGCAATAGTCGCAGAGATGCAAATTTTGTCGAAACCATCGTCGTGGGCGTTCAGAATTTGTCAGCGTCTATCGCAAATGTTCTGAGCATGTATTTCAGCCAATTCTTCTTGTTCCACCCAGAAGAGATTTTCTTCTTCTTTTTTCATGGGTTTGTCTAGTTGGTGATCCTTCCGGGATGAGCGTCTGTTCTTTCTTCTTGGGTATACGTCTGCATCCTCAATCGAATAATCGGAATTGTTCGTTGGACTCCAAGTTAATTCTCTCGGCCTCGATCTCTTTAGTTTCCTCGTTTAGAGGTTGAAGGTTGTTGGTGGTTGTGAGCGTTGCAAAGGGAGTTGTCTCGTCGGGATTTTGTCCTGACAATTCTTTTTGGGCGTTTTGCGTCTGATCGAGCGGAGTCGCAAAATCAAGTATTCTCCCACATAGCTTGGTTGCGTCAGAGCAGTGTTTGCGTCAGTGTTGACTACGGTAACGTTCGTTGGCGGAGACTGTTTAACATTGTCGTTCGATGGAAGACCGTCACGAGCTGGTTGGTCGTTTTAAGTTTCAACATTCATTTCTGAACTTGTTATTTAACGTGAAATAAATCACTTCTCCCCCTCTTTCTAGTGCCAAAACTGTGGGAACCAAAATTCGCACTGTTGATTTTCGTTATTACGAAAAAAAATAGATAACTCTAACTTTCTAGAGATCCAAAATTTTTGTGAGTTAAACGTAAAAAGATCAGAATACAAAAGTGCCTAATACGAATATGAATTTAAGAACAAAAATAGGGCAATAGAAGTCTAATTCCTTTTCCGGTTTATTCTTCTGCGAAAATCTTCCTTTTCTGGATTTCTTCCATTTCTTCTTGTCTTGCAGGAAAATCTTCGACCGTCATCGTGCTTGGGCTCGATTCTTTTTTAAAGTCGTAAGTGGGGCGTTTCTGTGTTTTATGCCACGTTGGGCCGTTCTACGGCTTAGGCGATTTTTATGGTTCTTATCGAAGAATCAAACTTTCGTACTATGATACGATCGAGACTTTTCGGAATGATTATATCGATCATATGAGCGAGATAACATCGATGTATAAGTTAGTCATTTATCATTTTATACGATCAGTAAATACGAGTGTGTTCTTATAATTGTTCCAAAGGATGATGATTTTAACAATATATTTAAGATAATCTTTGGCGTTTCGGCAAACCATTATCATTCTACCCGAAGGTTCAAATATATCATTATGTGCACAGATCTATCGATCTAAAATCCCTGGAGAAGAGCCGCAAGCACATATCGATCGATCTCTATAGAGATTGATCGTTTTCCTTTTCGGATAAGTTCCGGAATTTACTTTGAACTCGGGTTTTTGTTACTTTCCTTTAATCTGGTCTTATTCCTTCTCTTGAATTTATTTTTACACCGGGACAGTGCGAAGTAAGTCTGGGGGAGGGTATATACTACTAACTATATTTTGGGTCGTTTTGGATGTTTTGTCATTTTGGTGAAATTTTTCAAAAATTTTCGTTTTTGATTTAGTCGAGTCAAAGAAACAATGACCAGAATCTGTGATACTATTAGCCTAGTGTGAGTTTAGTATTGATTTCTATTTGATTAGTGACTTAGATTTAACTATTGTGATAGATATGGAACCCAAATGACTGATTGATATGTTTTTGAAAGTTCTAATTCTTTTGGATTGTTGATGATTTAATGCTAGCTCTATCTGGATATGACTTAATTTGATCTTAAATTCTCTTGCTTATGGTGTTGGTAGTACTTTGAAAGCTAGGTGCAGTGCTCTTTAGTTCTCTGTAAAATAGAAAAGTTCTTTCAGTATGATTTGGATCATTTCTCTCCTTCCCTTCGATAAAAAATGGTAAAAAAAGGATTGAACAGCGAACCTTGAAGTCCGTTTCCTCATCCCATAAAACTGTGTGCTAAAAAAGGAAGAAAAGAAGAATAAAAAACGTAGAAATGCGAAGAAAAATAGCATAAAAGAAAAGAAAAGAAAAAGAAGTGAGAAAAGGGAAAAAAGAGTCAGGACCAGAAGTCGATTGATGCTCTGTTTGGTATGGATTCCTTGATAGAAAAGGTATTTAAGAGCATTAATCGATACTCCATAAGTGAGAATGCACTTCTATATACTTAAATGAATTTAGAGAGCTAGTTGAATTGATTTGATATTTTGATCGATTTGGGATTTAGGGTAGGAAGCATATTTTTAAGAACAGGTAAATAGTATATTTTGCAGTGGTTGTCTAGTATTAGTGTCTTTAATTTTTTGATGTCTAAACTTGGGGTTGCTGACATTTTGAGAGTTCTTGTGTGGTCCGGTTTTCAAACCTCTTCTCTGTATTTGATTCTTGCTATACTTGAGGACAAGCAAATATCTAAGTCTAGAAGAGTTGATATTACTCAGTTTTAATGCCTTATAGTGGGTATTTATACTTGCTATTTGGCATTATCCGAGTGTAAAAATCCAAAATCAAAATTTCATAATCAAACTATCCAATCTCAAGTCATCATACATGCCACAAATAATCACAAAAGAGAGTATAAGAGCATATATAATGACAACTCCAACATTCTAAACCAACAAAACTCAAAATCCCCTAAAGAACCTTAATTTTCGGACAAAAAAGAGGGAGTTAGAGATCCATACCTTTCTTGAATTAAAATGAGGGTAAGAGAATCGAACGGAGCTTGAAAAACCAAAAGGGATGGGCTCAAGAATCGTTGAAACCGATTAAGAATTAAGTGAGATGGAGTAATGCAAATTCTCAAAGTTCTTGGAGAAAATTGTGGAATGGAGGTGAAGAATCATGGATTATGGTAAAAGGGAAGAATAAATCGGTTCAAATCGATTTGGGCATGGTTTAGGAACTAGAATATGGTTTGATTTAAATGAATTGGGATCGATCGATTTCCCAACATCGTGTTTTTGTGTAGCAACGGATTGATCGATCTCCTCTTGGATCGATCGATCGGTTAAGTGATTTGTCCCAACTTATTCGGATCGATCGCTATATGGGATCGATCAATCTCTTGGCTTACAATATTTCCTTCATCTTGGATCGATCTATCCTTGCCTCTTAACTGAATCTGATTTTTTTCTTTTTCTGAAACAATTTAAAAACTAAAAATCAAATAAGTTAGTAACCTAAAGCTAGACTAACTAAAAAACCACCAACAAGCTGAATGTATGAGATTCAACACGCCAGTTTGGCGAGCTGAATGTACGAGATTCAGCTCACAAGTTGGCGAGTTGAATGTACGAGATCCAGCTCGCCAGTTGGGGAGCTGAATATACAAGATTCAGCTCGCCAGTTGGAGAGCTGAATATACAAGATTCAGCTCGCCAGTTGGCGAGCTGAATGTGTGAGATTCAGCTCTCCAATTGGTGAGCTGAATGTGCAAAATTCAGCTCGCCAACTGGCGAGCTTAATGCATGAGATTCATCTTGCCAACTGGAAATCTAAATTCATGGGATTCAGCTCGCCAACTGGCGAGCTCAATGCGTGAGATTCATCTTGCCAACTGGCAAGCTGAATTCGTGGGATTCAGCTCGCCAGTTGGCGAACTGAATGTGTGACATTCAGCTCCCCAACTGGCGAGCTGATTACGTGTTCTCGTTTATCGGAACATCGTGTCTGTAGTGATCTTCAACTTTTCGAGAACATTGTAGGCGAACCATATTGCCTCGTTAAAACCTTCGTGATAGGAAAATCCAGTGGAAAAAACTTTCTCGACTAAGGACAAAAGAGTGCAGAGGTGGTTTCATGATTATCCGATGACCGTTGTGTATTTCCGAAATGTATTCCCAGAAGTTTGGCAATTTTGGTTAAAACATGTCTCGTTGATTCGTAGTGACTGGTTGAGGCGTTAGTTTCGTCGTGACCATTTTTGGTCCCGACAGTTAGCTCCCCAGCCTGCAAGAATGTTTGGGATGTTCTCGTGTGGCGTTAAGTTTGCAAATAGGCGGAATTAATGGCTCAAAAAGTCCGAAGATGAATAGTAAAAAAATTTATTATAAAATGGAGAAGTTGCCTCTTTGGATTTTTCACTTATCCACTTTCCAAGAAATATTCATAGGTAAACAAAACTTCAATCCTCTCAATCTTCTTTTTATCTTATTTTCCTCATTACGAGTTTAGAGATGGGAACCTCGGCAAACGCACTACCGTCAATGTAACACCCCGATTCCAGTCAACCCCTTTGACCCAAAACCGAGGATGTTACGCCTTTCTCGAAACTTAACTCAGCCGAACCACGGGAATATATTCCGGTCCATTGGAATATAATCCCGGGGTTAAACGAGATAATTTCCGAGAAAGAAGAGGAAAGAGTTAGGACCGTTGTATAGTGGGTTGATTACACAAACGTAAACGAAAAG
>OVBE01002625.1:0-28319 GCA_900406425.1 Iberis pinnata
TATGTATATATATATATATATTAGAGTATATAGAAAACATAAAACATCTAAATATATAATTTATGTACACTATTTATTTTTATATCTAATTATATTTTTCATACTTAATATATTAAATAATTCATTTTATTAAAATATGTAATAAGTATGATATAATTTTATTTTAATATATTTAATATCTTAATTTCTTACTTAATAAATATTATATTTATAATTAAATATTCATCATATATAATTTTTANTATAAAATAAAATTAATACAACGCGAATATCAATTAGTCTAATAAAGCACCAACATGAACAATCCATAATAAATTAAGACTAGATTAAAAAAAGAAAATATAATTATATATATATATTTGATAATATCAAAAGAATCGTCGCGTCATATAAAAAAAAAAAAGAGTTAATAAATAGACAGTTGAAGTAATCTTTGAATTGAACACTTCTCTTTTTCTTCAACAAACTGTTATTCTATTTCTTCTTCTTCTTCTTTGTGATCTTGTGATCATTTCTCCTTCTTCTCCATCCAAACTTCCCCTTTTGCTCCAAATCTTTACCCTAAAGAAGAAAATGGCGAACCCAAACAACTGGCAACAAACCAAATCGGATTTGGAATCGAACGAAGGTCTCATTCTTCCTAAAACCCTAGACACTTCATCTCCTTCTTCCACCGATCATAACTCAAGATCATCATCCGTTGACGCGACTCGACCTTCTTCTGCCTCTTCAGCCTCTTCAGGCTTTCGTTCCTCTAAGGTTCTATCTCTCACCATCCTTGTATAATCGTGGAAATTAGGGTTAGGTTTTTAGATGTTATCGGTGATTCTTGGTTGATAATTCTTGGATTCATGTAAAATTGCAGAGTATATGCGCGATTTGCTTGGATAGGATTAGAAAAGAAGATGGAAAAGCGATATTTACTGCAGAGTGTTCACACTCTTTCCATTTCGATTGTATAACATCTAATGTTAGACATGGAAACAGGATTTGCCCTCTATGTAGAACTCATTGGAAACAAGTTCCTTTGTGTGTTGATGAACCTGTTATTGATCATATTTTGTCGTCTCAAAGGGGTTTTGAAGATGATGAGCCTTTACCTCATGGAGAAACCCAAATCCAGAGTAATTCTGTTCAATCAAGTGGTTCTGATCGTCGTCCAGGACTCGAGATTAGCTTATTCCCACAAGTCTCTGCAGTAGCCAAGCCGATTACTCGTAATGATTTTGCTGTTTTGGTTCATCTTAAAGCAGAGGGTGTGAGTAATGATGATAGACGTATTCGTGCTCCTTTGGATCTAATTACTGTTCTTGATGTGAGTGGTAGCATGGATGGAATGAAATTGGAGCTTATGAAAAACGCTATGAGTTTTGTGATTCAGAATCTTGGTGAGACAGATAGGCTCTCTGTGATTGCATTCTCCTCCACTGCTCGTCGGATATTCCCTCTTAGACTGATGTCTGAGACAGGCAAGCAAGCAGCGATCCAGGCTGTTAACTCCTTGGTTGCTGATGGTGGGACAAATATTGCAGAGGGACTTAGGATTGGTGCTAGAGTGATTGAAGATAGGCGATGGAAGAACCCGGTTTCAGGGATGATGCTTTTGTCAGATGGGCAGGACAATTTTACTCTTTCACATGCTGCGATTCGTCTGAGAACAGATTACGAGTCTTTGCTTCCAAGGTCTTGCCGAATTCCAATTCATACATTTGGATTTGGCTCAGATCACGATGCTGAGCTAATGCACACAATTTCACAAGTCTCTAGTGGAACGTTTTCATTCATCGAAACAGAGAGCGTGATTCAAGATGCTTTTGCGCAATGCATTGGAGGGCTTCTCAGTGTCGTGATTCTTGAACAAGTTGTTGAAATCGAATGCATCCATGAACAGGGGCTGAAAATATCATCCATAAAAGCAGGAAGCTACAGAAGCCGCATGTCATCTGATGCAAGAACCGCCACAATCGATGTCGGAGACATGTATGCAGAAGAAGAAAGGGACTTCCTTGTGATTCTTGAGATCCCGTGCTGCGACAACAGTTCTGCTGAGCCTGAATCCATATCGTTACTGAAGGTCCGATGTGTTTATAAAGATGCTGTTACCAATGAGATAGTCCATGTGGAATCAGGAGAACTTAGCATCCAAAGGCCATTGGAGCTAACAGGAGAGGAAGTGGTGTCCTTGGAGGTTGATAGGCAATTAAACAGGTTCCTTGTTTCAGAAGCTATGTCAGAAGCTAGCATTTTAGCTGATGGTGGTGACCTGATGGGTGCAGTTGGGCTTCTTAGAAACCGTGAAAGAGACTTATCAGAGACAGCATCTGGTCTATCCAGTGATGCACTTTGTCAATCATTGTCCTCTGAGTTGAATGCATTGCAAGAAAGGATGTCTAGCCAGCGAATGTACAACAGATCAGGTCGAGCTTATGCGTTGTCGACAATGAGTTCACATTCTGCTCAAAGAGCAACAGCTCGTGGATCTACTGAGATGGGATCTAGCTTGAATCAGGCTTATCAGACGTCTTCAATGGCTTTTATGGTGAATCGGTCTCAGCAACTGGGACGTGAAAGCCCTAAATCGGCACCTCCTCGTAGAGCCAGACGCGGAATTTGACAGAATGGCTAATAAAAATGGGTTTTGGTGATTGATTGCTTGTTTGGATTTATATTGGTTTGGTTTGTGTAATTGTGTGAAGAGAGAAACTGATTTGGGTTCAGTCTGAACCAGAGACATGGTTTTGTTTTTAATTTTTTCTTAGGTTTACTTTGAATTCGTATAATTGGAACATATTATCTTTGTTACAAATTAGGTCTCGAACATGATGCTAAGGGTGGGGCATTCGGATTCTCGGTTCGGGTTTGGGTCAAAATTTCGGATTCAGGTTTTTTGGTATAAGAATCTACTATCCATATAAAATCCGAAAAGTTTCGGATCGGGTTCGGAAGTTTCGGATCGGGTTCGGGTCAGGTACCCATATAGAATCCATATATAAAAAATTGATTAAAATACTTACAATCTATATAGAATTCATATGTACCGATAATTTATTAAAATACATGAAATCTATAAAAAAAATACCTTAAATTAATATAAATATTTGAAATTATTAAAATATTAATATGTTTTTGGTTGTATTCCATCACAAACCATTATAGTTCCAAATAACAACACAAAATCAGTTACTAAAAATAAATAAAATTTCCTATGAGATTTTAGGAAAAAAGTTGAATTAACAAGATTCTATGTCATCTAAATCCTAAAATTGGCATACATATTAAAATTAGGAAGTGTATTTTTTTTCAATGCATCAATTTCGGTTTTTTGGGTGTCCGATCGGGTATCAATTCGGGTACCTGAATAACATTAGCCTAAAACCCATTCGGATAATTGGATTTTTTGGGTCGGATTCGGTTTGGATTTTTTTCGAATCGAGTTCGGGTTTCGAGTAATATGCCCATGCCTACACGATACTCATAGATCAAACCTTATTATATTCACTCATCGTTAACATGGAATTTATCTTTAAATATTACAAAACCACACAAAGAAACTCTCACATGGAATATATCTAGAAACCAAATATAGATAAATCACCATCAGAACATTGTAAGCACTCAGGTTCAGAACATAGGGTCCTGGACACATACTCGGCACAGATCCGAGTCTCTTGAATTAGTGTTGAGACCATTGTATGTTCTTGAGATCAAAACCTTCTTCTTCAGCCAATTCATAAAGTGGACTCATTTCCCTCAACTTCTTAACTTGTTTAACCGTAAGCTCGATGGCTCGATCGATCTCTTCCTCCGTGGTAAATCTACCTATTCCGAATCTAATCGAAGTATGAGCCATGTCTTCATCCACACCTAAAGCTCTTAATACATAAGATGGTTCTAAACTGCACTAGTACATGCACTTCCACTAGACACTGCAACTTCTTTTAATCCCATTAACAGACTTTCTCCTTCAACATAAGCAAATGACAAATTTAAATTCCCTACATATCGATTCTCCATTGAACCATTTACAACAACCTTGTTAAGCTTCTCTCTAATCCCATTTAGTAACCTTTCCTGCAACTTCTTTATCCATTTTTCATCATACTCCATCTCCAGAACCGGATCTGGGCATAGCGAAATGAAACATTTGTTTATAGCCCCGTTTTTATGAGATCGATCTCATATTTTATAAGCCCCTATAATTTAAAATGTTATATATATAGTGGCCCAAACAAAATATATAAAATATTAGCCTCAATTTTTTTAATTTTGTTTTAAGCCCCCAAAATTTCAAAGCCGACCCTGTCCATCTCCTTCATTGCTAATTCATAAGCAACATCAAAGCCAACAACTTGTTGTGTTTGTGTAGATAATGTGCCACTACGAAGTCCTCTCTCTTGACCTCCACCATTCATCAATGGCTCGAGCCGGATTCTTGGCTTCCTTCTCACATATAAAGCACCAACACCTTTTGGTCCATAGATCTTATGACCACTCATTGACATTAAACTAACATTCCATTTCTCAACATCAACAGGAATTTTTCCTATAGCTTGAGTAGCATCGGTATGAAATGGAATCTTATGTTCATTGCAAATCTTACCTTTCTTTTCCATAGGTTGAATCACACCAATCTCCTTGTTCACAGCCATAACAGAAACTAGTCCTGTGTCAGGTCCAGAGCCGGTCTTGAGCCCAAGCAGAGCAAGCATGCGTTTGCGGCCCATTTTTTAATTTAAAAATTTTAGTTAAGAAAACAGCCCATTTTTTGAAAAATTGTACTATTTTGGCCTATTTTTCCATTGTAAATTGCGGCCTTTAGAAAATATTAAAATTTCAAGACCGGCCCTGGTCAGGTCTAATAGCTTCTCTAAACATATCTAAATCGATTAATCCATCAGTTTTCACATGCAAGTAAGTTACTTCAAATCCTTCTTGCTGCAAATGCCTACAAGAATCAAGGACGCATTTGTGTTCAGTCTGTGTAGTTATGATATGTTTCTTCTTCTCTTTGTAAAAGTGCATCACTCCTTTCACCGCCGTATTATTAGCTTCAGTCGCGCCTGATAAGAATACAATCTCCTTTGGTAAAGCGCCGATCAACTTCGCGGCCTGGATTCGTGCAACTTCGATAGCGTTTTTTGCTTCCCAACCATAAAGAGCCTAGTTTATTTCAAAAATATCAAAGCATGTCCAAAGTTTTAAAAATACCACAAAATTTAAAATAGTTTTAAAACTTTAAATTTAAATCCTAAAATCTCAAAATCAAACTCTACGCCCTTCAAATACCATCAAAAGAAATTCAAATTTTAAAAATACCACATACTCTCAAATGTTCCAAAATACCACAAACATAAAAACTGTATAAATTTTGTGTTTGAGTACATTAAATAGAGTTTAGGATTTAAATTGTAAAAGGTAGGATTTAGTTTTAGAGTTTTTAGATTTAAATTTAAAGATTTAAAGTTATTTCAAAATTTATGGTATTTCTGGAACAAAAATATTTTTGTGCTACTTTTAAATTTTTTTTGATATTTTAAAGAATTTGGAGTGTATTTTTGAATATATTTAGTTTTTGTGATATTTTTTGAGAATCTCTCTTTATTTAACTATATATATAAACTAAGTCTGGGTATTTCGGGTAACGGGTCGGGTAATAGCGGGTAGAGGTCCCGTACGGGTAGTTCGGGTATGGAAAACTAATACCCAAAGCATACCCGTAAAATTAAAGGTCGAGTAATGGCGGGTACGGTTCGGATAAAGGTCGGTTCGGATAGTTAAAATCAATACCCATTTAATACTCGAATTCATAATATATTATATGAATTTGACTAATATGTGACTATGTGTATTAGAATGTGAAAATAGTATAATGATTGATTATAATATTTTATTTTTATAAGAAAAAATCTAGAAACTTGAATAAAATAGTGATAAAATCAAAACTATGACAAAAATAACCAATTATATAATTTTTTATAATATTTATTAAATTATATATTTTTTATAACACAAATTTATATTTATTTAGAAAGTTATTATCATTATAATTAAGTTTTGAAATAATTTTATAAATTTAGATATGTAAACGGATAATTCGGATATCCAAATAATTATCCTTACTCGATCCTGACCCGATCTTTATCCGTTTAAAATTTTTTTCTCGAACCAAACGGGTAATTATTATTACCTATACCCGAACCTTATCCGTAAATACGGGTCGGGTACATGGCGGATCGAATAACCCGACCCAAAATGTTCATGCCTAATATAAACGGAGAAGATCAAATATTTATTATATAACAATTTAATATTTGTGATTTTTATTTTTTGAAAGATATTTAATTTTAATTTTTTTGCTTTATAATTTTACACATATCTTAAGTTTTGGAATTAAATCCAAGAAAATAATAGATAGAAGCTGAACTAATTTATATTTTGTTCGGCATTAAAAAAAATACTAATATCGATGAATTATTATTCACTTAAAAGAAAAAAAAAAAAAGAAGACACGTAAGAAAGAGATTTAGGTGAGATATTGATAAAAATCAAAACGGCGTGGGTTCTTGCAAAAATATCATAAAAATCAAAATTCACCTCACAACAACAATAAACAATCTGCTCATTTTCTCCTGAGTTCTTCACACTGCTTCACTAACTGAATCTCTCTCTCTCTCTCACTACGTTCGCTCTTCGATTTCCATTGAAACGACTCTCACAGCTCTAATCATCAACTTCGACTCTCTCAAATCTCCGTAAGTTTCATCGAATTTTCGTACAGTATTCGCGGTTATTATGTACTCTTGAGATTTATCTCTTTGGTTCCGGATTTTGTTATCTTCTTCTGTGTATTATTGTTTAGATTTTGATCTGGATTTTTCTTGTTTAAGTAGTGATTTGAATCTCTTGTAGGAATCATACATGTTGATTATTCCGCCGACATATATTCTTTTTAGCTATAATTATTAGTTGTCGGTTTCAGCTTTTACAAATCACTGTACATTTTTGTTGAATTTGTGTGTTCTGAGCTATAATCTTGTTTTTTGCTACTGGAGATGGTGAATAGATAAATGTTTAAGAAATTGGATGGTTATGCTTTACCAAATCAATTTGATTAATGAAAATGTTATAGATTCCTAATTCTGTTCTTCTTTTTTGTGTTAATTATCTCTGATGTATTTTCCTGTATGATTTAGTGAGGAGGTTCTTGTGTTCTTCAAATCTTCTGCAAGGATTTAATTTACTTTTCTGGAGTTGTTTTGGAGATTTAGCTATCTTATGGGGATTATGCACCGGAGGTATATTCTTTGCACTTTGTTGTGATAAACGAGTTCTGAGTTGGTTTACTTAAACGCTAATCTTTTTGCAGCGGTGCTCCCAGAAGAACAAATGAAAATGCAAAGCTTGTTATAACTACAATTGTAGGAGTGGTGTTTGGTTTTTTTATTGGTATCTCAATACCATCAGTTTCCTTTAGAAAGGTACACGAAATGGGAATTCATAGCTATATCTTTCTTTTATATCCCTTTTCTCACCCGTTCTTATATTTTGTATTCTGCAGATCAACCTACCTTCAGGCTTTGTATCATCTCTTGATGTAGCCATGTCAGGTGGTAGACTATTTTCTGGTGGTAGATCACCTGAAGATTTTGGTTCTCGAGCGTTTCCTAAAGTATATCTCCTGAACCATCTCTGCAGTTTCAATGCTAGATTGTAGATAATTATACAGATTCATGTGGTAGTGCATTTATTTAGTTATTCATGTTTATCATTTCTGTTTCTCTGTTTCCAGATATATGTTCCGACCAATCCACATGGTGCAGAATTACTCCCTCCAGGGATTATTGTGGCTGAATCAGATTTTTACTTGCGCAGATTATGGGGCGAACCTAGTGAAGTGAGTCTAAGGTCTTTTTGGTTACTTATTGGCAACATGTTCAATTTGCATAGTCTAACGATATAGCATTGTAGATTTTTTTTTTTTTTTTTACATAAGTTCTGGTCCTCTGCAGGATTTGAAGAAGAAACCAAAGTATCTCGTAACTTTTACAGTTGGGTTTGAGCAGAGGAACAATATTAATGCAGCTGTTAAGAAGGTTCTGCAATTGCTTAATTTCTCCCTAAATGTTGTCAATGTTATATGGTCTTTTGTTTGGATGCTATTAACACTAACATATGTGGTTTCATCATCATTTCTTCAGTTTTCTGAAGATTTCCAAATTTTGCTATTCCATTATGATGGCCGGACAACTGAATGGGACCAGTTTGAGTGGTCAAAAAACGCAATACATATCAGTGCAAAAAAGCAGACAAAATGGTAAGAAATATGTGGAAGTCAGCAACAACATACTCCAAATCTTTAAAAGACATGAAATTGTTTTAGGTATAATCCTTGGGTTGTTTCTGTTTATATTTTTTCAGGTGGTATGCTAAAAGATTTTTGCATCCTGATGTTGTCTCCGCCTATGAGTATATATTTATATGGGATGAAGATCTTGGAGTTGAGCACTTCAATGCAGAAAGGTGAACTACTTTTGTGAAATTGTAGTAACTGATCAATGACAATCTTTACATTTTGTATTGTTATGTTACAGGTACATTGAGTTGGTTAAGAAACATGGTTTGGAGATTTCTCAACCAGGCTTAGAGCCAAACAACGGACTTACATGGGAAATGACAAAGAGGAGAGGTGACCGAGATGTCCACAAGTAGGAGGCTCTCTCTGTCTTCTTTTACCTTTATGTTTAGTTCGATTCATTCCCTAAAGTTTTCGCATAATGAACAGAGAAACTAAAGAAAAACCAGGTTGGTGCAGTGATCCACATTTACCTCCATGTGCTGCGTAAGACTATACAATTTCGATCTCTTAACCTAGCTCACTGAAAGTGTTTAATCATATTTAGTAATGAGATTTAAACTACCTTTAGGTTTGTTGAGATTATGGCACCTGTATTTTCTAGAGAAGCATGGAGATGTGTATGGCATATGATTCAGGTTTTTATTTATCTATAAGATCTTTTAGTTATACTTAAATTACTCGAAAATATGGCTTAGATGAATCTACTTTGTTTATGGTTCAGAATGATCTTGTTCATGGATGGGGTCTTGATTTTGCTCTCAGACGATGCGTTGAGGTTAGATATTTGCCCTCTGCTTCCAATGCATTGTCTCTGTCTCAAACCCTCCTTGTTAAATCTCTGTTCTGTATGCATATTCTCTTCTATTGTACAAGCCTGCTCATGAGAAGATCGGTGTGGTAGATTCACAATGGATTATCCATCAAGTGATTCCTTCCCTTGGAAATCAGGTGATTCTCCTTTATTTTCTTATATCTCTTAATGATCTCTGGACTCATGAATGTAATTTTACAGGGCGAATCGGAGAATGGCAAATCTCCATGGCAAGGGGTAATAAAAGCACACATTACTATACTTACAAATCTAAATCTAACTTCTCTAGGGTGGGCATTCGGTTTTTTCGGTTCGGTTTCTTTTTTGGGTGCCAAATTAAACCGAACAAAAGTTAAGTTCGGTTCGGCATTCAGTTTTTTCGGTTTGGTGTTACAGTTTTATAGTTTGGTTATTTGGTTCGAAAATCTTAATTTCGGTTAAATTATGGTTAATTTTCTGTTTTTCAGTTTATTTGGTTAATTTTAGCTAGTTCAGGTCGGTTCGGTTTGGTTAATAGTGTAAAATAAAAGTCTTGCCGAACTGAACTGAAAACCGAACTAAAATAAAGAAATTGCTGAATTGAACCGAAATAACCAAATAAACCGAACTAAGTTCGGTTTGCTTCGGTATATTCGGTTCGGCAACCCTATTCTCTATCATCTTGAAAACCTCAGTGTGTTTATATGTGTGTGTGTGTTTTGGCCGGTTTCAGGTTAGAGAGAGATGCAGAAACGAATGGAGCATTTTCAGAAACCGTGTGGCTGAAGCAGATAAAGAGTACTTAGAACAACACAAGGTAAAAGATTAAAGTGAATACATCATCAAGTAAATGTGTGAAGAGAGTTATATTAGTAGTCCCTTTCTTTAGTTTAAAACCTCTTATCAGATAATATATATCTACGTTTTTAGGTTTTATAATATCTTTTTGTTATTCTCTCATCGTACAACTCCAATCATGTTACTAGTTTCATGATCTTTGAACAACGTTTTGATGAGGCGAACAACTTATAGCCTCTGCAACACAATTTTCTTTGATAGTATTAGGCCTGCGCTTCGATTCGGTTTGGGTCGGAATGGATCGGTTAATTTTGGTTTTCGGTTATTTCGGAATTTGAAATCACTTCCGAATTTGAATCGAAATTTAATTCGGTTCGGACCGTTTCGGGTATCGGTTTTTTCACAGTTTTCCGAGAAAAACCGAAACATAAACAGAAACCGAAATAACCGAAAATCTCGGTTAAGTTTCGGTTATTTTTTCCAAAACAACCTAAATAACCAATTTCCGATACCAAAACCCTGTTTATGAAACTATGAATGTCAAAACCTGTGTTAAAATATGATTCAAAAGTTGTTTTAAAATCTGTTTGAATCACAATTCACATCATCAACAAAACACAAACATACAATCACAATGTTACAAAGTTACATACTTAATTAATTGATTCAAAACACAAAACATAAAAGTTACAAAGTTACATCACTTCATCAACCTGAAATTAGAAAGATGAGTATTAGACATTAGAAATATTGCAAACAACAATAAGTCAATAACAATATAACACAATTGAATAAAGAAGTTAAGAAGTACAATTACCTTCAAAGGCAGTCTGTAGAGGTTTTAAACTTCAGGAATCAGGAACTTAGGTTGCTTCTTCTCTCATCAAACCATTAGCTGCAAAACAACAAAAGAATTGAACTGTTAAAACTTAAAACTTAAAAGTTAAAAGTGAAGGCATTAGTTTAGATTAGGTTATGAACCTATGGAGTCATGAAACTCTAGTTTTTCAATCCTTTGGATCAGGTTGGCCTATTTTTCATTCTGAATTGAAGTCCTAAACCATTGTTGTAAACAAATCAAAGCCTCAGTCATGAAAGGTGTTAGACAACTTCTATAAGGGTCTAATACACGACCACTTGTGCTGAAAGCTGACTCTGAAGCAACAGAGGAGATTTGAATTGCAAGAACATCTCTTGCAAGTTCAGATAAGATGGGGTATTTAATACTATTGTGCTTCCATCTCTGTGTACAAGGAATCAAGCCTCTCATACCCATCATCATCTGATAAATCAAATAACATACTGGTATATTGCTCACTCTCTGCATTTTCACTTCTGTTTCCTCCACTACATGAGGATCTTGTACTACCAAGTCTAGTAGAATACTCCTCAAATAACTTTCTCATCACAATTTTGATAGAACTCTTCAAATGTTCACTCTCTACACTGCCTTTCCCATACAGTTTATCAAAACATAGAGAAACAAATTGTATCTTGTTTCTTGGATCCAAGACACTTGCAATTATAATCAGTGGATTCATGTTGAGCATCCCATCCCAATACTTCTCAAACTTTTTCCTCATTTCTTTTGCTTCCTCACTTAGTTCAGAATCTTCAATACATGACAAAGATATTAAGTTCCTCTCAATTGTTACAATGTCATTGTAACAAAGTGTAGAGGTTACTGTCTTAGAAGCTGAAAATGCTAAAGTACAGTTGAAGAAGATTTTCAGAAACTTCACAAACCTCTGAACTGAATCCCAATAAGCAGATGTAGGTGGACCTACACGCTTATCACCTTCATCATCCTTTTCCAGGAAGTATTCATGGTACAACTTATCCTCAGCCATCATCTTCTCAAAGCCTACCCTTAATTTAAGGGCAACTGTCAACATAAGATATTTTGAGTTCCACCTTGTTGCACAATCTATTGTCAAGCTGCCCCTTGTAACTTTCCCTGACAACACTCGCATCTGAAATGAGTATAATCTTGGACCAGATGATCTAACATATTTCACTGCATTCCTAATAGCAGTGATACTACTTTTCACAGAACTTAAACCATCCCTAACTATTAGGTTTAGGATGTGGGCACATCAACGCATATGCAAGTATTCCCCATCTCTAACTAAGGCGGAAGTACTTTTCAATCTCAATTTGTTTGAGAACAACTCTAAAGCTTTGTCATTCCCTTTAGCATTGTCAACTGTGACTGTGAAAACTCTCTCAATACCCCACTCATCTAAACATTGGACTAAATTCTCTGCAATGGTCTCTCCTTTATGATCTAAGACAGGCTTAAAGCTAATGATCCTCTTCTGCATCACCCAATTTGTATCAACCAAGTGTGCTGTTACAACCATGTAACTACAAGATGTAGTTGGAGCCACCCAAATATATGTTGTCAAACTAACTCTCTTCTTAGCACACCCAAATATGCTCATAAGCTTTTGTTTCCCTTCCATAAACATTGCAAAAATATCCGTTGTAGCTATCTTCCTACAATGGACAGTGTAAAGGGGAAGTAGATTGTGGCAAAATCTCCTAAACCCTTCTGATTCTACAAATGAGAAAGGCAACTCATTCAAGATTGTCATCTCATTAACATATCTCCTAAAGAGATGCTTGTC
Organism: Iberis pinnata; assembly: GCA_900406425.1. Lineage (NCBI taxonomy): Eukaryota > Viridiplantae > Streptophyta > Magnoliopsida > Brassicales > Brassicaceae > Iberis > Iberis pinnata. The sequence goes on from OVBE01002625.1 coordinate 12,575, forward strand.
ATACTTGACTGTACTGACTGCCCCAATAGTATCACTTGCATTACCTGCTGTGTGCCAACTTCTACAAATGCCTTATACATCTTGCATCTTAGGATATGATTTCTCATACTACTGGTTCTTGTCTTCTTGCTGTCACAACCAATCTTAGCACCACAATAATTGCAGGTACATATTGCATTATTGTCATCTTTCTGTGTGAAGTGTTGCCAAACCTCTGCCCTATGACCAGTCTTCTTCTTAGTTTTGGGAGGCATTCCAGAAGTAGAGTGATATGTCCCATCCCGTCCGATACCGTTCCCGTTCCGAATTTAAAATGGGACATAAATGTGGCATATATTTTTGTTCCCGAATTCTCGTCTCGTTCTCATTCCAGAAAATTCTCGTCCCAAATTCCCATTTGCCCACCCCTAATGATAATATATCATAGGGAAACCTTAGAGAGTTAGCTTTTGGTAGTTCAACATTTTCCATAAAATATACTTGCAACTCATTAACTATAACGTCATCATTTTTTCTATGATTGCATATGGCTATATCGTGAAAATATCGTCTCACGAGACCCACGACTACCACCACTAACAATCATGGGTTTCTTACTTTTATCTTGAGATGAACTTGAAGAATCATCAAACTTAGCATGAATTTATCTATAGGTTGTATATAACCTGCGCAACGAAGCCAAGACTTCGTCTTTAAACTTTATTAAAGTCGCACTTTGTTTTCCATACTTAGCTTCAAAACAAACCATCACAAAATCCATCTTGCATCGTCGGTCTAAAACACTAGCAACAATCAGAATTTTATTTATCTTCTCGACACCATCCTAATATTCATCGATGACCTCAAGTGTGCTTCAATAGTGCATATCTCATCATAACATGAATTGGATGTTACCTTCGAATATGTTGAAAATGCCAAAGTTGATTCGTAAAATAGCTTCAAAATATCTACCAATTGAGTAACATCATTCCAGCCTACAAATGTTGGTGGTCCAATCTCCATTATCTTTTTCTTGGAAATAGATATCGTAAGGTCGATCTTCAAAAGCTAGTTTATCAATTGTAGATCGATAAATCGAAGCATTATTCAACATCAAATATGTAGAATTTCACCTTGTTGTACAATGTAAAGTCAAAGTACATCTACTAACATTTTTACCTAAGCCCAAACGCATATGGAATTAATTAAATCGTTGATCATAAGATTTCACATACTTCACAGCATTTCTAACAGCAACAACACTCTTATTATGTGAACCAAACCATCTCTCACTATCAAGTTCAATATATGTGCATCACATCTAACATGCATAAACTCTCCACCAAGTATCAATGTTCACATTGTTCTTCAAGTGCGTAATACCATAATCATCCAACACAATCATTTTTCCAATTGCACTCCTATAAGCGATTGGACAATACTTCACAACAACTAAACCATTTCTTCCATCTTGGCTAAAAGCTAGTTTTTATTTTTTCAGCTTCGATAAAACCTTTGTAAGCCTTACAAACAATTATGTGGTTACAAAGTGCACTAGTCCCACCATAAGCTACACACTTAATTGTTGAAATGCAATAATGACATTTATTTATGTCCGGGTTATCTGGAAGCTTTGTAAAATAATTTCATACATTTGTACGTTGAACAAATTGTTTTTTCACTTTTTTGTTGGAGAGTGACCTCCATGATTGTCTACCATCTACGATATAAAAAAATTTTCACGACACTTTAATAATGTAGAAACTCTACTAATGAACATAAAAGCTATTGGTCGTAAGATACTAGAATAAATACACAAGAGAAAAATAATTTGATTGTTTTGCATTATTTCTTTATTATGCCTACAAGCTCCGATAACGATTTTGGTTTATACTCCATCTGTTTCATTTTATTGGTTGTTTTGGTTCAAAGCACATATTAGGATAATTTTTGCTTTTTTGCTTTTTAGTTTTTTTGTTTTCTATTTTTTTTTCTATGAATTTAATTAAAAGTAAGTAGATGTTTGAATTTTATTTTAATTTTTTAATTAAAAGTTATACTTTTTGTATTGGAATGTGGAAAAAAACATATAATGTGAAACAAGAAAAAACTTTCAATACAACTAATAAAATGAAACGGAGTGAGTATGATTTATTAAAAGGTGACTTAATCTTACCAAATCTTACCAATGATTACATTCTCAAAATTTGTTATTTGACTAATCAAATTTATGTGAAAAATAATAAATCAAAATGTTCAACTCTAAAATAAAAAAATCTCAACGGTTTTACGATTATTAACCGAACCGAAACTGAAACTTACATATCTTGATTAACCTAATCTAACGGGTTTTTAAGTAAAAGAGAACCGAATTATTTAATTATAGTTCGGTTCGGTTCGATTTTTTCGGTTACAATTTATTTACTCAATCCAGTCAAATACATATTTTAATTTATACAAAATAGTAAAAATGCAGAGTATATACCTTCACATGATATTCGTTTTTATGCGGCGTGACTATATGAGAAAGTTATAAATATATAAAAAAAAACAAAATGATATACTTACTTATTTGTATATGATGATAAGAGTATAATAATAAATAATTGATACGAAGAAGAACACATCATGTGGAAGATGGGAAGTAAAGAGTTAGGCAAGTGACCCACTTTCCCATTATTATTAAAAATTTCGGTTATGGTCTCTTAATCTTCGGTCATCTCTCTATTTCACTTTAATTATTTGTTTTCATTTTTTTAAACCCTCTTACTTATATTTTTTTTCCTAACTAAATTATCATCTTTATATAATAAAATATTAAGATATATATATATATATATATATATATATTATAACAAATAATAATAATTGAAAAATAACAATTAGATCGAGATCTACTCACGAACCACCTATTCTTTAAAGTTTTGTCACCTACATGTGCTATGTTATTTTGTTTTTTTTCTTTTTTTCTTGATACTATTGGACACAATAATTCTTTTATATTCAACTCATTTGACTAAAAATTAAAACTACAAAACAACTTGTCTAGCAACACCAAATCTCATTGAATCATCAAACAAAATTGAGCCTATAACTTCAAGACTAGTTCCTAAAGCATAAAAACTAAGTGGCAAAAAGAAAACATAGTTGGCTAATTCGTTTGCAAGACGATTAGTTTTCTTATACACGTGCAAAATAAGGACCGTCCAATCCTACAATAAAAAGTCATAGCACAAACGTACTAGGAAAGATAGAGAATGTGAATCTCCTATTCCTCTTCGTAGAAAACCTACAACCACCTCCGAATCAACCTCCAACTCTAAATATCTTATCCCTTTCTCCCAGGCAATAAATAAACCATAATAAACGCCCTATAATTCTGCCAGTGGAGCCGAACAAATGCCAATATTCAATAGAGCATTGTTTTGTTTTGTCAACATAGTATTAGTGTATTAGCATCTTAAAAGTTATTTTTTTATTTTTTTTTTTGCTTACCATGTTAAATTTGGTAAAAGAAATATTTATTATTTTCTTACACCAGGTTATTCCTCCATCAATTCATATCAATATTTGACTAATATATTTCATTTATATATATTTTATAAATTTATTTTACAAATTTTGTAAAATATTATCGAAAATATCTTATAATTGCGTTTATAATTTCTACAGATATAAAGACAGATTTTACAAACTTTTCATCTACATGATATTTAAGTTTTAATTTACAAAATAATTTTTAAATAACGTATTCGCTACATATTACATATTTAATTAGTTATGAAAGAAATATTAAGAGATGCCTTCTCTTTTACTCTATTAAAAAAACTAAAAAAAAAATTATACCCAATAAAATAAAAACACGTATAATAATTTCAAGAGTAGTTTTTCTTTAATGTATTCGACGCTTTCGTAAAACAATGACTATAATTATGAACCAAAAATGACCAACAAACTATTTATTATCAGTAGAATACTCTAAAATAAACAAAAAATAAATTATACCCACCAAAGAAAAATAGTCATATTAATTTTATGAGCATTATTTTTTTAAGTATTTGAAGTTTTATTAAATCAATAAGTATAAATTATAAACCAAAATTTACCAATAAATTGAGTCCTAAAATGTAATTAAAAAATATTATAAACTAACATTTAAATTAACTAACATATCCAATTTTCAATAATCACAAAATGAATTATATAAACTCCAAAACTTTGTAATTTTTATATTACATTTTGTAAACTTTTTTGTTAATTTTAGATTAATTATTTTGTTTTCATTTTTCTTATATTTTGAAAAAATATTTAAACTGATTAAAAATTTATTGGAGGTTAGCCAAACACGATTTTCAATAACTAATTTTGTTGAATAAAATATCTTAATATGCTATAATATTAAATGCTTTTGAATGGTGTAAATATGAAAAAATTAAAACACAAATTTCTATTCAATGTTCAAAATGCATGAATAAATATGTTTTAATTGTGGTTCAAAAATTAGTTGTATTTTTTTTATAAAGGTTGTATTTATTAAAGTCAAATATATCCCAAATTACAGAATCACCCAAAACCAAAATAAACAATCAACTACACAAAAACTTTAAAACTCATAGTGGGCCTATGAACTAAAGCCCAGCCCGGAACCAAATCTGAAGCCTATAGAAAACCCTAGAGTGTGCTAGGATAACCCTAACATAACTCCCCGCCGTCGACAGTGGAAGTGAAGCAAATCACCGCCGACCTGCTGCGTTGTTCTCCGGTTGCCAAGCGAAGACCCGACGGCGGTTCTCTGAAGCGGAGGTGACGATATGCATCACCGCCGCCCACGGAGGTCTCTGATGAAGTGTGGAGGAGGAGAGTGGTCGATACGAACGCCACGGCCGGCTTGGAGTGAAAATAATAGATTTTCGGCGTATTAGGAACAGGTGACTCACCGTCGTGAAAAGTAGAGAACCGCTACACGATGGTCGAGGTTCCCGCCCCCACCACCGCCGAAACGTAACTCGGACTTTTCTTCCGGCAAAAAACCCAATACGCCTTGAGGTCCTTCTCATCCTCACCGTGCCGACCTCCCCCTCAAGCGTTGCGCGTTATCTGGCCGGACAACACCGCCGCGAGTGCAGCTTCAGACTTCATCAGCGATTCCGTGAGTTTTTTAGTAGAAGGCGTTGAAGGTTTATGGCGGCAGAAGGTGAAACCGGTCTCTAGACGAGTTCGCTGGCGTTGAGTTTCACCGGCGAGCCCGCGGGTCGCAGTGCATGGTGTTGTTGCTCTGTCGCCGGAGAAAACTCGCCGTCGCTCCTCCTCTTCACAGGTCTCAAAAAGCCAGATTTAAATCTAGTTTTGAGAGAGATTTGAAAGAGAGAGAAACAAGAGAGAGAAATATAAAATTAGTTGTGTTGAAATGTTTAAATAGATCTTGTTATTGTAATTTTTTTAAATTTTATATAACATAAGTATATCTAAATAAATAAAATCGAAAAAAATTTAAAAAATATATTAACTAACTATCTAATAATATTATACTAAACAATTTATTTGAGATTAATTTTTTCGTAAAATCTATAAAATACACAAGAAAACATGGTTTTTTATTAAAAAACATAAAAATGTAGAATATAAATCAGGTTTTTAATGATTATCAGTTTCTTACGAAATTATTTTGTAATTTTCAAGTGATTCTATAATTATATTCAATCAAAATTATTTTATAAATCTAAATACATGATAAATCTATAACATTTTGTTCAATTTTTTCTTTATATGATATATTTTTAACCTAATCATTTTTACTTAGCCGCGTGTATTCAGTAAAATTCTAGTTAGATAATAAACATATATTTAGTAAAAGACGCGTAGATATATAGTAATAATATATATTATTTCTTTAACTGATTACAAATTTTTCTTTAAAGCTAAGAAATGTCGACATCAAAAAATATTTCGTTATGTATTTTTTTTTATAATCTCAAAAAGAAACTGACGAGACACTGCAAAAAAAAAAAAACTCTATCGACCTTTCTCCTTTCCCTCTCTCTCTTTCCCAAATTCGAACCTCCAAACCCTAAATTCCAAATTTCGGTCTCTCTCATCAATCACATTACAAGGTAACATTCGTGTGTGTATCTTTCTCTCTGCGTTTCGTTTTATCGTTTGTTGCTTTGTTTATTGTGCGAAAACTCGAACCGAGACTTCTTCTTCTCTGTAATGAATGAAGTTTTGTCAATGTTTGTATAAGGAAACTTTAGCTTTTGTTTCATTCATCATTCTGAAATTGCTTTATGTATGAACTCATGATTCTTAGTCAGTGTATATGAATGAAACTTTGAAAATATATTTTTCAATGTGGAGCTTCAATACGTTTTAATCGATTTTCTGTTTTTTTTAACCTTTCTCTGTAGGTTTTAGTATGAATTTGTTACATGAGGAAGCTTTCAAAACTCTCACTGATGATTTCTTTGATGATATCATCAATCCACTCGAAGATATTGATTCTACTAATGATGAAGGAGATTGGCAAATCAAATTTCAAGACCTTGAACCTCCTTCAATGGATGTATTATCGAGTTTTTCCTCTGAATTCACCTCTTGTGGCGTTAATCGAAACACCGTACCTATCCTGGTGAGTTCTTTGCAACATTAGATTACTCACAAGTCACAATGTTCATCTCATTTAGTTTGATATATAATATAACAATAATGCTTAGGGCCGTTCCTGAGGCCAAGCAGAGCAAGCACTAGCTTGCGGCCCAGTTTATATTTTCAAAATTTTTACTTTAAAACCGGCCCATTTTCAAATTTTTATTTTAAGAACCGGCACATGTTTTTCATTTTATCTTGAGGCCTTTAAAATCTCAAGACCGGCTGTAATAATGCTTCTCTTAAGTGATACATTTTATCCACATTAGGTTTATAAAATTGTGTGAAAATAATCATGCTTTGATGTATACTACTTGAAATATAATTTCATGGCTTAATGGGTGCAGAAACAGTCTAGTTCTTCATCACCTTCAGATATCAAAGTCTCAAAGCTATTTCAGTCTTTAAGTCCAGTTTCAGTTCTTGAGAACAATGACGGTTCTTTCTCGCCTCGAAACATCTTATCTATAAGATGGACTTGCCCTGTGAAAGGTATGAGAAGTAAGCGCAAACGCAGTACGACGCTTAGATTTAGATACCCTCTCTTTTATGTACCTAGGAGACACGCAGGCGAATCAGAATCAGAGACTTACTATTCGTCTGCAAAGAAGAAACGAAAGTTTCACTCGCTTACCTACACAGTGTCTTCCAGTTTTGAAGCAAGTAACTCGGATGGGATAGTTCGGAAATGCTCTCATTGTGAGACAACCAAGACTCCACAATGGAGAGAAGGACCTAATGGACCAAAGACTCTATGCAATGCTTGTGGAGTCCGGTTCAGATCTGGTCGTTTAGTTCCAGAATACAGACCTGCTTCGAGCCCGACATTTATCCCATCAGTTCATTCAAACTCACATCGGAAGATCATAGAGATGAGAAGGAAGGATGACAATCACTTTGACAAAAGAATGGTTCATGAAGTGACATCCCAAGCTTAGTTTTGGAGTTTGGTCTTTGAAACTATTAAAAATCCACAGAAATGGTTATTTTATTTAGGGGTTAGTTTAAAATCTGATGAAGAGAGTTTAGGAGTTTTAGCTGAAGTTTAGGTTTTATTGCATAGTGTTTGTCTGTTTATGTGTCTTATGTGGTATTTCCCATTTCGTTTTTTTATTTTTGGTTTAGGTCTTTGAATTAAACTTTTTATTTTGGGTTTAGGTCTTTGAATTAACTTAATTTTTTTATTCTTCAATTTCAGTTTCTTCGTCTTTTTCTCCTTATTGACATTGATATTTTTTTTTTCTTTTTGTTACAAATCAAAATCGATGTTTCATCAAGCGAATATTAAAACTTCAAAGTTTTTAAGTACTCCCTTTATTTCGTAATATATGATATTTTAGAATTTTCATAAATATTAAAAAAAAAATAATTGATTTTTTTCGTTAATTTGTCAACATAATTTTTCAAATTTCATTGTTTAGAAAAATATTGAGTGAAAAAGTGTCTTTAAGTATTTTTGAAAAAACAAAATATTAAATAAAAAACAAAAAATCAAGTATTATAAAAAAAAATAATTTAGAAAATCATCTATCAAAAAACAGAAGATATAAATTTACCAATAAACACGATTAACAAACAATTAAAAAACTTGACAACATTTGTGGTAAGCAAAGTAAAATTAACAAACAATTTGACAACAACAGACAACTATTAATAAAAAGAGTAAAACGAGAAGAATCTTACGAAATTTGAACAACAAAACAAGTTTTTTTAACTTTCATTACTCTCATACAAAATCACACTATACAAGATTAAACTGATTTTTTAATTTTTCACTCCAAAACACCAACTTGTTGATCCACTTTCCAGTAGTTATTATCATTAAACTCTTTAACTCCTGAACTTTCTTCAGTCTTTGGTTCATCAACAATTCTCTTCATTGCTCCAGCTTCACCTACTATCCCTTCTTTCATCGCTTGCTCCATTGCTTTCTCTGTTCCTTCTTCTTCCACTCCTACAAACTCCACGTCCTTTTCGAACACCGATGTTTCTTTAGGTGTCGTCGAACCGTTTGGCTCGAGCATTGGTATGTCGAGGTTCATTGTGGTTTTACTATCATCGTCGTCATCATCATCGAGGAATGGGTTTAAACCGGTGCCAGTTGGTTGTATATCAGATGATGTTTCACCCCATCCAACCCATTCAGGTGGCTGTTCGGCAAAAGCTTCTTCGGTTTTCTCTGATGTGTTGAAATCGAAGAACCCTAATGGACTCTCACTTTGGAAGTTGGTTTCGGTTGTGTTCATCGCATTTTCTTTTGGGTTTCTGATTATGTCGTCGTCTTCTTCTCCAACCAGAACTTCGTCATCATCGCTGCTACTATTGTTGGCATTGAAGGTTCGGTTTAGTTCCGAGTCTTGTATCGTATTGGAACCTACTGTGTCAGTTGGTGTGCTGCCGAATCTGTCTTCTTGGAATGTGAACCAATCCGAATTTGTAAACAAACTGCGAGAAAGTAATGCGAAAGTTATGTCATTATATAAAGAGATGTCATAGTTTTATTAGCACAATGGTAATCACTCACCTTCCTTGGTCATCCCCAAGTCTTAAGGATGAAATTACTACTTCAGCAGATTCGTCGTCGAAGTAAACATCCTGTATCTTAATAGTGTGATGAAAAATGCGGAAAGTTTAAGAAAGAAAGAGGGAGAGAGTATAATGTGCGAAACTTACATCATCGTCCCTGTCAAGAGCATGATGTTCCTGATCCAGAGAAGATAAAGAAATAGATTATAAATTCAGTACTATGAAAACTGTTTATAACAGTGGAATGCGAATATACCTCTTCATTGTCATCATTTTCATAGGTTTTGTATCTAAATGCTTGGCTTAAATTATTGGCTAAAGCTGCAACATCGTAATCCCTGTCTTCCTCATCGCTATCTCTTGTCCTATCTTGTACTGTAGTAGGGCGCCTACATGTAACAATGGGATTAGGAATGAATATATCATAACCAAGAGCGAAAATAAAAATCGAAACCCGACAGTTATAAGCATTGAACATGTAATATAGAGCAAAGACTGAATTTTTTACACCGAGCATGATGTGACTGATCATTTTGGTGGTTACTATATGATGAGTGACTAGAGAGGTTAATGGACATACCCGCATCCCCATCTGTAGACATTCTCGACAGTGTTGCGCTCCTGCAGAACACTACTTTCCCACGCATTCCATTCACTGTTTTCCTAAAGATTTAAGAGTGAACGAAAACCCCGTCAGCAAAAATGCTAAGTGTGCTGAGAGAGTAAGGATAATAGAGATTAGAGAAAGAAAACTGAGAGAAAAGCTAAAAAGGAGAGTTATAGGGATCTGATTTTATTAAGAGTGATATTCGGAGTTTGTCTTTATCACAAATTTTTCATGATTGAATAAGAGTCTCGTGAGGGCTTTTTTTTAGCTACATAGTTCTCCGTTCATACTTTCTCGTCTTTCTATTGGTTCTTAAGTTCTATCAGAAGACCACTCATTACAAGACAAAACTAATGGTTTTATATCATTTTATGTGTGTAAAGTGAGCAAATAGTGGCAGAAGAAAATCTACACAGAATATCATATCACTGTAATACCAACCTGGAGGTATGCCTTTATCTGGCCATTGCTGTTACTTAGCTGGACAATTTTATTTGACATTCTTGTTATATGTCCAACATATCCGACCCGAGGGGGTTTTTTCCCAGTGGCAGCTACAGTGTGCTAAAATGACAGAGAATTTTTGGTTAACCAATGAACATGGGAGCAATGAGTCAAGGGCTCTAGTTTGGAGCCTCCTTAAGATAACAGAATGTTATACACGATAATCGGTTGGAACATTGTGAATACAGAAAATGGTAATACCTGGCTATCACCTGAGAGATTTGAGTCCCTGTCTGAAGCAATGAATTTGTCAATCAGATTGCATTCTCGAAGAATATGATTAACCATCAAATCACTCTTGCTTTCCAAACAAGTAAGTATTATACTCTCCACTTGATGATGTAGAGCGTTATTGTATGGGTACCTTCATATGTTGACAGTAGTTAATTAAGATCTAGTAGAAAAAGCAACACTGAGATCTAGAGTTTGAATATCACAAGAGCTTACTCAAAAAACAGATCAAGGGTTCTTTTAATTGTTCCTGAACTAACTAACTCCTTTTGTGCAGCTTCACTTCCTGTTCTCAACAGAACTGCAATAAACTCCACAATCTGATACAAAAATACGAAAACTAAGTCCAACTAAGCACAGACTTTACATATATTAAGAGTGCTGTTGCTGTTCTAGAGCCTATAATTTCTCCCCTGAAACACTCAAATTTAAGAACTGACCTTTAGACGATGTTTTCCCAGAGGAGGCCTCAATTCACCATATGTGGTAGGCAATACTGTGCTGTCAGATGCTACAGTGAGAAGCATAAGCAATTCCCCTGTAGAAAAAAATAAGATGTTGATCATTTAAGCCCATGAATACATAAACCCTGATTTGAAATACTTGTATGACATAGTATCCTACATATACAAGAAAAGCTACAAAAGCATTCCAAAATTTGTGGAACTAATGTGAAACAATTTTCCTTTCTATCAACATAAACCAAGATAGAACAGACACAATAAATAGCAGTGAAGATCAAACATGACATACAGATCGATGATAAATACACTTGGGGTCCTCACAAATTGGAAGAAATATCACATGATAAAAGGTTTGACAGTTGTATATGTGTAAAATTAGATTTTGTGCATCCAACCCAAAAAAGGCAAAAGTAACATTTATGGGGGTCACGTGAAGATCTTAAATCAAAGGGTCCAACTTACTGAGTTTAGGCAGCATGGCATCAATAGTCTCCTGAGACACTGGGATACGAGACTCGAACATATGTTGACCTCTATAAGAATTGAACATAGATGATGAAGCAGCAGATTTCCTTGGATCCAACAGAGAGGAGCATACGGAAAGCGAATAAACTAGACCCGACTTTGAATGTGAGTCTTCAAGAGCATGGCCAAATATCCTAGCAACAAAGCTGTAAAACAGAAGAAAAAAAGGTGTGCTGCCATGTGAAATACTTCTGCTTCAATTTATTAGCGCAATAGGAATCAATCAGGTGATCAGAGATTACAAACCCAGGGCTTGAGAGTTGTGTAGCTAAAGCTGACGGTGCATTCCGAGAAATTGCACATAATGTTTCTGCTGCATTAGCCTGAACCTCCGGAGTACTCTGATTCACATTAGAAAAGACTGTAAGAATCTAAAAGTATCAGATTAGATAAAGATTATAAAACTAGGAATATCCGATTACGTATCCCAATTTTACATCACCCTACAAGCATAGAACAGAAGAACGCCATGAGCCTCTTCTCTTTAGGATTAGTATACAAAAGCTTTTACCACTTACAGATGGTTTGAGTTTGTCCACGATCATTTCAAGTAAATTGCTATCAGCCAACCATTGCATCACATCCAGAAAGTTGGGATAGACATGATCATCAGTTCCGACCAACCGAACCAAGACCTAGACAGCGTCACATAAATATGGCAAAAATGACCTGTAAGATCACAAAAAATTGCACAGAGTCTAAGAAAAATCAATTACCTCCATGATGGATGTTATCCCAATTAAATCAACCAACTGGCAGAAAACATTTTGATGCCCCTGTGATCATCAAAAATTACTTTGAGAACTGTAGCCAGTGAAGGTACCTCAACAACAAAACAAATTATACAAACATTTATCTCCAAATATTACAACGGAAAGTAATTCTAAATAGCACTGAGAAGAACTCACATTCTAAATTTGTATTATCTAAATTTCCAGCCAACAATAATTTAGCAGGCATATCAGCCCAGGTTTGATGGAAAAGAACTATATACTTGTAGAAGTAATATCGTAAAGCACATGGAAAGGGAAAAAGAAAATAAGAAGATTACCATCAGTTTTACTATACGTCATTACTTACTTTTACATAATTCATAAGCGCTGCAGTCTTTCTGATCATAAGGCAAATGACAACCTAAACCAATCAGAGACAAGAGAGGAACACATCTCAGAGCCTTGAAATGATCCAAGCCATACGATATAAAGGCAGAAACAAATAAAACTACCAAAAGTTGGCTAATAGACAAATTTATGTCTTGTAAGAGAGAGTACCTTGCTGAAATAACCTGCCAGCAATGCACTATGAGGGCGATTTGGTTCCAGAAAGGAAAAAAGTAATCCCATCAGCTGCAAGATATAAGACAACAGATGAGTTGTCATTTGAAAAGTATAAACTGTCCATTGAGGAAACTGTAATATGGTGAGTAGAAGAAAAAAAACCTCTTCGTCCTCCACCAAAGTTTTTAGAATAACATCAATTTCACATGTAAATATTTCACAAGAGATGAATGGAAACCTAAAGTAGAAGAATAAATTATTATCAGCGAGAGAGAAAAAGAACGATAAGAAAAGGTAACTCCATTAAGATCAAGGAACCATATTACTTGAAAGCACGTTTACTATCAGCATCATTTGGAGGTTCTTCTACAATGTACCGCAATAACTGCTCCACTTGAGCTTTATCCCTTAGACTGCAAATATCAATACCCAATTAATAAAGTTCCGAAGAAAATACAAATGAAATAAAAGACTCCTCAGCCAAAAGCCAACAAACACATAACACAATGGTTTCCGAATCGAGCATATGGTTCTATGAATTATGAGGAGAAGAAGAAAATTATAACTGATAAGAAAAAAAAAGCTTACAAATTAATGAGCCGGCTATTCAAAGCCTTGCATTCTTGAATAATTTCTTCCTCATCAAGAAGCTCCTCCAAAGTGAAATTTTCTTTGTCTAATATTGTCTCCACCTATGTTTGTACCATAACGAAAGAACATCAATAATGCAGCAATTCCAACCTTTCATGAACAGGAAGAAAGAGATTTGACAACATTCTAGAGAATAAGAACACAGCCAATGGATAACTATAACAAGTCCTATACTACACCTGAAGATTATGATTGGACTGAATTTCAAATCTAATCTTCAGAAACGACGGATAGAAACTGCAGTAAATATTCGTGAAATCATCTACTATCTTCTAATCTACTTCAAATTCTTATCAATTCCTCTAAACAAGATTAAACTGTAAACGAAGAACCATTCTAACTACCAAACCACCAAGAAATTCAGTATTGAAGGAAAAGCAACAATACAACTGGACATAAAACAAAAAAACGAAAAGAAACTCTTCAAACTCACAGGAGATGATGCAGAGATAGCTGTAAGCTTCCAGAACATAGCTACGTATGAAGAATCAAGCTAAGAAAGCTTACAGAAGTTTAAGCTAGATCCGTCAAAAACCTAGAAACCTAACAGTAAATCTTTTAAGTAGTCGCTTCTTTGAGCTAGAAAAGCAGCGATTCCGACTTGGAAGCTTGAAAACCCTAACAGATCGGTGAGATTGAGATCGGATGATGTCGATTGAAGCGGAGAGAGATAGATGGAGATCGGAGAAATTTTGAAAAATCGAGAAACGAAATTTGCATAAAGAGAAGAAAAAAAATAGAAGAAAATGAATAGGTAAAACTTTTAGCGTATTAACTTTTTATTTTTATTTTAAATTTTTGTGATAATAATTAAGAAGTGTCGCTATATATGTTCGTCATGTGTGATGATTATTATCTTTATGTGTGCTTTTAAATGAATGATTGTCACCAAGCAGGTAAGACTTGTGATTTAAAGATAAATGAATCAAAAATTTAATTCACAATTATAAAATGTATTAATTTTTTGACTATTAATTTTTATAGTTTATACAATATCTAGTTACTTAGTTAATAGAAATCATATTACAATATATAAATAATATAAGCAATTATGTATCTTTTAATATTTGTATAGAAACCTTAAAAGTATTGTCGTAAAAACAGAAAAAGAAACTTAAAAGTACTATTTAATATAAAAACAAAATTTCATAAAACATAAGTTAATGAAAAACAGGCGAAATATTTATTACAAGGGTTGAATAATCAACAAACAATTTTGTGGATCAAATGACTTGGCGTAATAATCAACTAACAATTGTGTGAAGTATCAAAACCCAAGTTGATAAAATTAAATATATATATATATATATATATATATATATATATATATTTAAAATTCTATTTTGTCCCTATAAAGTTAAAAAAAATTATATATATATATAGATTGTTGATACCGAAGTTGTCACTTCAATAAGGATTCGATCTGAAAATTCGATTTGGTACATTTTGCTCTGGATATACCGACGAAGTTGTGGATTCTCAACCTAAATTGTCTGAGTTGAACCTAAATAAATCAAAACCAAGATCACCAATCGAAGATGAAGTTACCTCGACAGAAAGACAATTTAGTTAAATTAATAAATATATTATTTATAAGATAATTTCAAATATTGTTAAAAAATATTTTTATATATTTAAGAGAATATCAAAAAATTCTATAATTCAAATTAGGATATTCGATTTGAGAATACTCACAAGACAATTATAAAGAACACAAATTTTAAACAGTTTTATAAGATTGAAACCCTCGTTCAACATATATCTAATTTTTATATAGAGTAATTTTATATATTGGATATTTTTTGTTTTTTAATTTGGAAAATAAGTATTTTTGTTTTTAATTTAAGAAATTGGTACTATTATTATTTTTATTTGAAAAATAAATATTTTTTTTCATTTACATGAACCATTCATCGTTTACACAACAATTCATCATCCACATGAATAATTCACATAAACGTTCATTATTCACAAAACGAAGAAAATATCTAAATACAAAAATTTTATAAAATACCCTTTAACACATTATAAAACTTTTAAGAAGAATTATTGAAACACCATCAAAAGAAGTTCAAATTCCAAAACTACCACACACTCCCAAAAGTTCCAAATACTCATTACCCAATTTTCTTTTTATATATGGAAAACACGATTACAGAAAATCTATTTCTTTTACAATTATCCTTATAAAAATGTTGATATGGGTAGTTGACAAAAAAAAAATCTATTATATAAAAAGAGGCTTTAGGTCTCACAATAGAGTGACACATCACACATCAGAATATTAATTTTTTCAACTTTTTTTTAATAAACGTATCAATTTCTTCTTCCTTCTTCTA